>CAUYLG010021617.1:0-46808 GCA_963573385.1 Cacajao melanocephalus | reverse complement strand
CGGGGTCTGTTGGGGGGAAATAGGAGAGGGACAGCGGTAGGTGGGGAGTTGGGGAGGGATAGCATGGGGAGAAATGCTAAATGTAGGTGAAGGGGAGGAAAGCAGCAAATCACACTGCCACGTGTGTACCTATGCAACAATATTGCATGTTCTTCATATGTACCCCAAAACCTAAAATGCAATTTTTAAAAAGTATTAAAAAAAAAAAGAGCCTAGAAAACCAGGGAAGTAGTGTACGAGAAAACAAAGCTATGGTAGACATTGGGGGACTAAGAAAAATGCTGACGCTGGGAGGAGGCATGGGCCTTCATTCCATCCCTCCCATGAACCCTAAGACTAAAGTGCTACTTGCCAAGGACCACCTTCATGGGACCAAGAGGTGGGTGAACACAAGAAGACTGAGGCTTGGCTGGGCACAGTGGCTCACGCCTGTAATTCCAGCACTTTGGGAGGCCAAGGTGGGCAGATCACGATGTGAGGAGTTCAAGACCAACCTGGCCAACATGGTGAAACCCCGTTTCTACTAAAAATACAAAAATTAGCCGGGCATGGTGGTGCACACCTGTAATCCCAGCTACTCGGGAGGCTGAGGCAGGAGAATCACTTGAACCTGGGAGGCAGAGGTTTCAGTGAGCCAAGATCATGCCATCGCACTCCAGCCTGGGCAAAGAGAGTGAGACTCCACATCAAAAAAAAAGAGAAGAAGAAGAAGGATGAGGCTTAGTGACAAAAGGAGGCTAGGAAAGAAGGGGAAGGGTATTGCTGCTAAAGAGCCATCAAGGTGCCTGCTTCTGAACACACTGTCAAGGAGGGAATTAATCATTGCGAGGAAATTCCACCCAGTAACCCTAGAAAAGACTGTGGATATCTCCTCCCCTTCCCCATACCCACACACACACCATTCCAGGAATTAATTCTTTCCAGGAACACATGTCTCCCCTCTGACAATGTTCTCAGAGAAGAAAGGAGACTAGAAAATGTTGAGCTATGATAGAACCTTGAGGTATCATCTCTGAAGTAAAATATGTATTACTTTGCCATCTCACACCTTGGATTAAGGGTGCTTTGGGAAGGCCAGGACAATGAGATGAAATACTACCTGTAGAATGGATATTTCCAGAGGTGCTAAGTGAGAGCACACCCAGCAAACAGGCTACTCCTCAGTCATTTGGGTCCTTTGGTCAGAAGGAAGGTTACATAAAGAGGTTGAGAACTGTAGGGTTGTTAATCATTTGTAATATATATATATATCATTTTCATACTAGATGAGTTTTTACTAAATGTAAATCAAACCATTCTTAAATGTTCAAGAAGTCATTATCCATCAATTAATACCTTAAATTCATAGAGTACTTTGAAATTTACAAGCATTTCACACACTCCTACTTGTTTGAGCACCTCAAGACTTTAGAGATGTAAGTGGGTATTAATTATTATCTTTTTTTCAAGCTCAAGGAACTTACCCATATCCATTAGTGAACCCCTGCAAGCAGCAAATAATGACCCTCCTTTTTTAAATCTCTTGTTCAAAGGCAGGATCTTGCATATCAGGATTTTTTTTAACTGGGTTGCATCTATCTGAATTTTTTTCAAAAACCTCTTGTTATTATAAAAGCACACAGGCCCGGAGCAGTGGCTCACGCCTGTAATCCCAGAACTTTAGGAGGCCAAGGCAGGTGGATCACCTGAGGTCAGGAGTTCTGGCCAACACGGTGAAACCCCATCTCTACTAAAAAAAAAATACAAAACATTAGCCGAGTATGGTGGCGGGTGCCTGTAATCCCAGCTACCTGAGAGGCTGAGGCAGGAGAATCACTTGAACCTCGGAAGCAGAGGTTTCAATGAGCTGAGATCGCACCATTTCTCTCCAGCCTGTGCAACAATAGAGAAACTCCATCTATAGATATATATATATATATATATATATATATATATATATATATATATAAAGAAAGCAAAAAAAGATCAAAATCCAGTCTGACCACCAAACATCCAAACAGACCACACAACCTTCCAAAATACTCCCACCAAATTCCAAAGCCATGCCCTGGCAGCACTTCCTGAATGAGTCCAGATGTCTGACCAGGTTCCATTGGTAGAATATAGGGTGAGGGATGTCAGCTTGAATTGGATTGGATTACTGGCCATGATATAATGTGGAGAACTCATAGGAGCACTGCCCTCCAGGTCAGCACTGATAGAAATAGCTGGAGCAAAGGAACCTAAAACCTAGGCATGGGCAGGAGAGACAAGAACAGACCTATGAGTCAACGATTCGGTGGCAAAGATGGTTCGTGAAGAAGGTAGGATGTGGGTTGGAAGCTCTGTCCACCACTTCCAAGTGAATGAAGACACAGAAATCTCCATGCTGAGTGGCCCTTATTGCAGCTACAGCTGCTTCCACATAGCTGCTGTAGTCAAAAAGGAGCCCAGAGTCAGTTTCCTTGACCATCACCATTCCGTTTGCTATAACTGATCTGTAACATTTTGGGAAAATACAGTTCCATTGAAAAAAGAAACAGAAAAAGAGAAGAAATCTCCAAGCTGGATGCTGGGTCTGCTGCATTCCTGGGTCTGACATGGAAGCTGCTGTTCCCCTAGAACATGCCCCTTCCCTCCTGCTCATGAAGCTGCCATGTAGCTGTCCCTGTCAACCCATGTGTGCCTGTTTCTCCAATGCCATAGTCATCTGCTTTCTAGTTCCTCTCCCACATTACCTCAGTGTGGCATTAGTGGCCTCTTAGCAGGTCTCAAGTCTACTCTGACAACAGAAATCAGGAATGAACAGAAGGGGGTGATTAACTCCTCTACTTAAAAGCCTGCAAAGATGACCTGCTGCCTAACAAAACGTCCATTCCTGCACCTGGCCTGCAGAAGCCTCACACCCCAGCCTTCTCTCAGCAGGCTTTCTGACTGTACATGCTCACTCCTCAGGTGTAAGATGTGTGTCTTCTTCCCAGAACACTCTTCCCCTGCTCAAATCCTCCAATGTACCTGCCAGGCCCATGGCCATGACAGAGAGCACTGCCTGTTCCCATGCTCTGCTCCGAAGGTGGGCCTGGCAGCCTTGTGTGGGCACCATGACCCAACTCACACCTGGCGTCACCTGAGTGGGAGTAAGGGTGAGTGGGCACACCGTACACTGTCCTTTGGGATGCTCTGACAAGGGCTTAGGTCAGATGCTCATTCCTGGGAATGTGGATAAGAAATATCAAAGCCAATGAGCAGAGAAAGCAGACCCTAAACAGATACTCAGCAGGGCTGTGGTACAGAGAAAGGGCAGGTGGGGCTTAAAGTTATGAGGGCGCCAGAACCAAGCATCAGCAGAAGCTGGGACACAGGTAGAGAAAGGACACAAAGAAGGGGGGCAAGGAAGGCTGCGACAGCCTAAAGGTAAGTGGACAGTAAAGCAAACTTAATGCAACTGGGGCAAGGCCTGTTAACAGCAGAACAAACATGAACAGCCAAGAACTCCCACCCCTACAGACCAGTGGGCCACTCCTTGGCTCTCATTTCTTAGATTCCCATGAGAACCACAAGCCCTCTTCCTTTTCAAGAAAACTTAAGTGGGAAAGGAGAGTTCCTACTCCCTAAACCTAGAAAGGCCTCAGGACAAAGGGAGAGGGTATATGAGCACCGTGTAACCCACAGAGTGGCCCTTCAACTGGTTTGCACTAAGTGTGCTAGCCTATCCCCCATCTCTTTCCCCTTGCTTCTCTCTGTATGCTTGAAATTGATTTAATAAACCAAGTGATTTGAGCATCTTAAAAAATATGAATCTTGGCTGGGGGTGTTGGCTCACACCCATAATCCCAGCACTTTGGGAGGCCAAGACAGGTAGATCACTTGACTCCAGGAGTTTGAGACCAGCCTCGGCAACATGGCTAAACCCCATTTCTACAAAAAAAAAAAAAAAAAAAAAAAATTTTAAAATTTACAGGCGCATGGTGGCATGCACTTGTAGTCCCAGCTATTTAGGAGGCTGAGGTGGGAGAATCACCTGAGCCCAGGAGGTCAAGGCTGCAGTGAGCCATGATCATACCAATGCACTCCAGCCTGAGCATCAGAGCAAGACCCTGTCTCAAAAACATATGTATGACTCTTTATGATAGTCATAGTAAGTATCACATGTTTGAACATTTAAAGTGTTCATCTTCACCCAGGTTTCAATCTGAAGGGCAAGAGCCATATCAGATACTCCTTTATCCTAACTATAATCCCTGGCAGATACTTCACAGATACTAAAAGGTAGTGTGAGCTCTACTTGCTGACAGGCTTCAGGAAGTTCAGAGATATGTCCTGTATTGCAAGAGATGTGGAAACACTGCTCTATGATGTTCTTTGTGAAAGAAAACCTGTGAGTCTGTTTTCATATTTTAAAGTTGGAGATCTACCAAAAGAAGTCCTTGTCTGTCTTCCTGTAGTTCACCTATGGTCTGATCTCCATGGGGGTTCTCAAGTTCCATATCCACTAAATTAGTATTTCAAAGTCAGGTAGGGTCATATGGAAGCATCTGATAACATTCCACACACTATTATGCTGAAATATTCCAAAAGACAGCCGATCCACTGCAAGAAACAAAATGATTTGAACTTTGCTGTATAAACGCGACCTGCTCATTCACTCATGCAGCAGATACTTACTTAATGTCAGCAATATCCCAGATACTAGTCAATAGTGATACACTGGTGGGCAGATTCTTTTTCCCAAGAAGCCCAGAGTCCAGTGAGGGAGAAAGGTAAACAGGCAATCTCAAAACAGCAAGGTAAAGTGCTTTAGTAAGACAGGGTACTCTAGAACTTTGCTACTCAAAGTGTGGTCACCATACCACCCATATCAACATCACCAGGGGGGCTGCTAGAAATAGACACCCAGGCCCCATCCCACACTGAGTGAGTCAGAAAATCTGAGACTGGGGCCCAGGAATCTGTGGTTTAACAAGCCCTATCCGTGATTCAAAGCACACTCAAGTTGAAGAAGCAATGCTGTAGGATGTGCAGAGCAAGGCAGCCAAAAGGAGCAGCATTTGCAAAGACACCAAAACATGAGAGAAAAATGGCCATCTCCTGAAAGTAGCTCCCTTGGGCTCCGGATAGATAGGACAGGCTACCAGTACTGGATAGATGTTAGTGGTGTTGCCTCAAGATGGTGCAGACAGAAAAAGCAGGACCCAGGTCATGAAGGCTCAGGTACACCAACTTATGGGGTTTAGACTGTTTCTAGAAGATAATAGGGAGTCATAGATTAAGTATTAAATGGGGCAATCAAATAATCAGATCTGAATTACAGAAAGATCACTTCAGTGAGGAGAGTGAACAGGGAAAGACTAAAGGCAGGAAAACCAGTTAAAGCCCTATCTGCAACCCCAGCCAGAGGTAAAGGTGGCCCAGAGCTGGGGAGGGCTATAAGAACAGGAGAGAAAGAAGCCATATGGCCACCACCAGAGGAAGGCCCATTCTGGAAGTGAAATGGTAGCTCAGCACCTCTTTGTCAGCAGCTAGGGGCCACCTCACCGCAGGACCCAGATGCATGGACTCATCTCTTCTGAACCAACCCAAAAATCAACCACAAGAATCGACATAACTTCTCAGGCAAAGATTTGAAAAGTCAGTCACCTAAGAAAGGCTCATTGTGAAGCCTGAAGGCACTGAGAAATGAGGGTGAATAAGCTGTGGAGACTTAGCTTTCCAAGTAGAAGCGAGGACCAGGAAAAGCTTCACTTTTGCATGTACCCTAAAGAGGCCTCCCCCAGTCAACTCCAGCTCCAGTGGTTTTGTTGGCCGAGCAGAGATACTTGCTACTTGGTGCCAATTTTGAGCTCTGCCAGTGTTTTATTTTTTAAATAAAAGGAAGGAGAGAGAAATCTTTCACATCTGTCTGCTTAAGCCACATACATATGGTTCATTATACAGTTTCCCTAGACACAGGAGAATTAGATTTGCTTATATTTAAAACATTCAACCCCTTGGTTTTGTTTCAAGTGAAATGCAAATATTTGGCACGGCAAGTTATTATCTCTGGGGAAAGCAGACTGTTTATAATGAAAGACTTCAAAAGACTCATTAAAAAGTAATATTATTAATAAAATCCCAAAAGGTGACATTTATCCCTACTAACTATCAAACTATCTTAAAAATCAAGCAAAGCTAAATAATACGAATTACAAAGAAGCATTGTTGGAGAGAACTTAAGAAGGGTGTGTATATTATTTCAATCATAGAACATTTCTGTTTAAAACATAAACCCACCCTAAAGGCATCCTATAAATGCTGTTTTAGAGTCCAGCCGTTTCACCTATGAGGGGTTAATGATCTTTTAACAGTGTCCTGTTAGTGCCTTAGTAAACAAACTATCTAGAGTAGCAAAAGCTCATACTAAGCCCACAGCGAGTATGTGAGGATGCCTCTGCCAAAAATATTTTGGAAATAAGATTACCATAAGGCAATCACTGATTAAAACATGATCTCATTAGCAAAGATATGAGAAGACTCGATTACCATAAAGAAAAGGATGGCTACTGAACTGGTGAAACTACACTATAGCCCAAGTGATTATTAATTTGCCTAAAGAAAGATCATGGGAATTAATCATGGGGCTGGGAAAAAAGAAGTCATAGAGGCAAGTGGTAGCAGTGCTGATAGGTGAGATTACAGCAGACTCCTCCAATAATTCATGCTCTACTATGCCTGGTATAGAGGAGTCACTAAGTGGCTGCCCAACCAGCAATTACATTTTCCAGCCTCCCTCAAAGTTACATACAGTCATGTGACTGAGCTGTAGCCATAGCAATGTGAGCACCAGCAGCCTGCCCTACTTCCAGGCAGGGCTAGTACCCTGTGGCACTCCTCTACTCTCTTTCCCATGTGCTCACTGAACAGACGATGGCAGAGTGACAGGACAGAAGGAGCTCTGATGCATGAATCACCATGCTGAGGACTGTGGCCTGCCAAACTGCTGTGTGAGTGAGAAACATACCTACTGTGCAAAGTCATTAAAACGTGGGGCATATTTGTTATAGCAGCTGTTCCCCCAATGAATGTATCCTTCAAGCAAGGCCCAAAGGAAAGGAAGATCTGCCCCTCACAACCACACAGCCAATCTTGGAGATGGAAGCCTGAGACTATTGTGGTTTTGCAATTTGACCAATGACATTAGACCATTATGAGCCCAAACAACTTTCTACTTCTAATTTGATTGTCTATGCAGACTATCTATAGGACACAAATGCTGATTCATTTTTACAACAGCCTTTCTGTGTTTGGGTAATACAGGTTCATCTTTCATGGATATGAAGAAGATTCCCAGTTAAAAAGAGAAGACAGCTTGAGTAAAATTGTGGGGAAAGTGTTCAATGAGAAATGAAAAGCAGCTAGAAAAGGAGACAGAGCTCAGCAATTCTGTTTTAACATGAAATCATTCCATATTATGCTCGATCAACCTTGTTTATGCTCTGCCTCTCACCCTACCACATACCACCCCATAAAGCCCATGAAGACAGGAAATTATGCCTATCCTGATCGCTGCTATATCCCAAATCACTGGAAAAGTGACTAGCATATAGGAAACACTCAAAAAATATGTGCTGAATGAGTAAACAAACAAATATTTGAAAAAATTCTCAATCCCAGTCTAGAGAGAGAAAGGTTAACCTGAGTTCTCTTACACTGACTGAAGCTGGATTTTATAGGCATTTACCACATAATGTCATGCAACATTATAAAGGCTGAGCCCTCTCCCTTACCTCTGAAGTCAGATAACTTTTTTAAAACTTCCTTTTTTCTAGTCTTTATTTCAAAATAATTATAGATTCACAGGAAGTTGCAATGAATAATTTGGTTTTGTCTGTAGAGAAGTTAGTTAAAATTAAATCCCAACAGAGAAATTTAATCTTATCTGTTTCTTTAGGGAAATAAACCCACAAAGATGCCTTTAACCACGTATTACCAAACTCACTTAGGGATCTAATTTCAATAGCTCAGAGGTTGACTGCCAAACTGTAGGAATCTCTCTGAGCCTAATGTGCAACACACAGTTGCTGCTTATTACAATAAGCTTTACTTTTTTAAAACTATCACTTAGACATAGAAAAATGTTCAGTAACAAGTATTTACTGTTTTGCTAAGTGTCAGGCGCCGTAAGTACCTAATGCACACAATCCATTTTCATCTTCACAACCCTGCAAGGTAAATCCAGTAACTCCCATTTTGCAGAACAGGAAACTGAGGATTAGGTAAGAGAAATAATTTACCAAGACCACGCACCTATGGCAAATGGGTAGAGCCAGAATACAAACTGGGTCCAAAGTATGTACTCTTGATCATCAAGCTCTGTAGTTATCTCTATCTGTTCAACCATCCCTAAAAATAGAGCATTTCTCTTATAGAAGGAACTTACTACAATGCCTAAATCATTGCTGCAATTTTGCAGATTGAGGATTTGAGCTTGAGTTATGATTATGCTGTATTTACACCCTCCTCCCCATCATCTAGTTTAGCTTTAGATTTTGGTTGGTGAACTATTAAATTATACTGACAGAGCACCATTTTACTTCTCACATAATTTTTGCATGTAAGCATCTGACACATCATCACGAAAGAATCCTACAGACAGCCATACAATCCAGGTATTTAATCATTTTACTGTGATTGCAGTATGTGGCGCTAACAGTATTTTGATTAACATAAGAAATGCTCATTAGTAACCACTGCCTCCAATTCTTTTCTCAGGAGCCAAGATCTGCTGTCCCAGAAGGGCATTTTTCCTTCATGATTATCAGGATTTTGTGCTCTGCTTGGAGAAAGCCAAGAAAAATGAGAAATCAGCAGTAAGGGGAGACTCTGACAAGGCTACAGACTTCCATTAACAGAGCAATGACATTCCCACCCTTGTCCTTGCTGGTCAGGCCAAGGCTGCCTGACTCTTCACTATGTTCTCCCTTTCACACTCAAGGCAGCCCGAGTTCAGATGAGAAACAGATGCAACCAGAACTTGGGCCAAATTCAAGAATGCTTTCGAGAATGAGGCTACTGACTGGAGGTACAAAAAGAATGCAGGCTCCAGGGGCAGACAGACTTGGGTTCCAATCTGGCATGGTCACTTGCTAACCAGTAAATTAACTTCTGAGCCATCAGCTCCCACCTGCAAGGCAGTCACATAGCCCACAAGGCCCTGCCTCCCTCTCTGGCCTCATCTTTCACCCACTCCAGGCTCTAGCCACAGCTGCCTTCTTTCAGTTCTTCAAATGTATCTGCTCTCCATGTGAAATATGGTAGAGACTGGATCACTCAATGTCCATTCCATCCTTCGGCATAAGTCCCAGCACTGCGCAAGCTGGCTAGCTAAAAACTCCACTGTCGAAACACCTTTGCTGCTACAATTTCAAATAGGACTTAGGTTCCACTTAACAAATACACACACAGAAGACTGATGCAGACCTGAGTTACAGGCAGGGAACAAAGCTTTCATTTGGCTGCCAAGGTTGTGTGTGGTGTGGATCTGGTTGGAGCTGACACTAGGGCAGCAGTTTCCCAATGCTGTAGCTTTCTGATTGTGACAGAGGCAAAGCTCTTTCAGCAGCCCAGCTCTGCTATGGGGTTTTGGAGATTGTTGGAAACTCAGAATAGAGTCTGTATCTTCAGCCCTTCCAAAGACTTGGCAGGCTGTCGAAATCCCTTATTATAAATCACTATTTTCTTCAACTAGCCAAAGGAGATTCTGGTGTCCATAATTAAGATCCTTGATCAAGATGTGCCCTTTGTCCAGGCTCTTACCTCTACAGGAGACACTCCACTCCTCTCCTCACCTCCCAGCACCATCCTTCCTTTGCCCATTTAACTCCTATTCATCCTTCACAGCTCAGCTCAACAGATACTTTGTTAAAGGAGCCTTCTCTCACTTTCTAGCTATAGGCTGAATTCCTCTGCTACATGGTACCATGCCTTTAAGGCCTTTAGGGCAATTGTCAGTTTTCAATTACACATGCATAGGTGGGATCATTTGATTGAAATCTATCTTCCCCTTTTGACTGCAAGCACCTTGAGGGCAAGAGACTGTATAGTCCTCAGTGTACCCCTGTCACGGTGGCTGACTCATGGAAGCCATTTAAGTATTTCCAAATGGAGAAATGGAAGATGTAATACCTACCTTGTGAGATTGTTGGGAGGACTGAAAAGGGCCAACACAGCACTGGGACCAAAGAGGCACCTTAGTCAGTAGTGACTATTGTTGGGATAGGCAACTGGGGGCATAACACTCCCTGCTCGCCTGAGATCAAGGGAAAGACTGACAGGCCCAGGGGCTAAAATGGTGTCAGGTGTAAAGAAATCTTCCATATCCATAGCCTGGTATATAACTGAGACCAAAAAGTCCTGGGGAATAAGCCACTATCCTTTCCAGAGTTACAAAGTACTGCCTGGAACCAAGAGTTCTATCCAGTGTTTTCAGCTACATCTGGGAGGCTAAATCAACTAAACATCTCTTTTATTGTCAAGAAGTGTACGTACATAGTGAGCACCTGAGGAATATACTAAGAAACAGGTAGAGGCCAGGCACAGTGGCTCATGCCTATAATCCTAGTTATTTGGGAGGCCGAGGCAGATGAATCACCTGAGGTCAGGAGTTCAAGACCACCCTCGCCAACATGGAGAAACCCCATCTCTACAAAAAAAAAAAAAAAAAAAAAAAAAAAATGCAAAAATTAACCAAGGGCAGTGGCACACACCTGTAGTCCCAGTTACTTGGGAGGCTGAGGCAGGAAAATTGCTTGAACCTGGGAGGCAGAGGTTGTAGGGAGCTAGATCATACCACTGCACTCAGCCTCGGTGACAGAGTAAGACTCCATCTCAAAAATAAATAAATTAAAGAAAAAAGTAACAGGTAGAAAAGATTTATACTGTGAAAATAAACTTCAGTATCAGTTAAGATTAAATGTTTCTTTCCTTCCTCAAAAGTTAAGGGCTAGAAAATCAGAAAGAGAACTATAAGCGGGTGAAGAAAATAAGTAAGCGGGAAACTGGAGGCTATAAAAAAACAGGAACTCCTTGTGGCAATAGTGTCTGCTCAGGTATTTGTGGGTTCTTCAGTAGGCTCAGTGAAGTAGGATACCTGGAGGACACATTAAACTTTGACCCCTTAGGAGACGGTGTAAAAGTCCATCTGGGGTCTCAAATAAAATGGGGAATGAATTTGGTGAAAGAAGATCTCAAGAATAAGGCACATACATACCTAGAAAATGCATCAAACTCATTCTTCCTATCTCACACACACCCACTCACTCTCTCTCCCTCTATCTACCTTTATCTCGACCTCTGTCTCCTCCTCCCTCCCATTTCAGTGAAAGGAACAGAATTCAGCTGTCTAAGCAATGCTGAGAGGTCCACACACACACAGAGTTGACATTTACCATTTCTAACAATAGAGCATTTTTTTTAGCCCTAATCTCTACCCATAAACTAAGTAATTCAACTTTATTGGCATGACCTTATAAACAAGAAATCCCCCATTGCAGGCAGGCCCGGGGTTCTCCAGAACTGGGAAGCAGCAGGGGTCCATAACCTCCTTCAGGGGTCTCAGGTGCCAGGATCTCCCCTCAACCACTCAGGGAGCAGTCTTCCACACACACTCCAGTATATCTCTTGTCCAAAGGAAAAGACAGACCAGTTTCTGGTTTCATTCCATTAAGAATGACAAACCAAGTAATCAAAACAGCATGGTACTGGTACCAAAACAGAGATAGAGACCAATGGAACAGAACAGAGGCCTCGGAAGCAATGCCACACATCTACAACCATCTGGTCTTTGGCATTTTCATATCTTTTTAGACTTACTATGAGTTTTATCACAATATATGCATATTTTACAGCTACCTGTCCACTCAGCATTGTTTGGAAAATATATTCATTAATACATTTAGCCCTAGTTAATTTATCTTCAATATTATACACATATTCTATTTTATAAATACACCACAATGAATTTGTTCATTCTCCTGATAATGAAATTTAGATTATTTCTATCAGTCTCCATTACATATACATTTCAGATTCATATTATATATTTATATGCATTTATATATATATAAAACATGCTTAAGAATGCCATTGCAATATGCAGTATATATAAGTGTGTGTATATATACATATACACACACATATACACACAAACATATATGTATAATATTGCAATACTGCAAATTGCAATGGAATTTTTAAGCATGTTTTCTTGAGTCTATGCCAGGATATTACTGGTTAATATACTTAAAAGTGGAAATACTTGGTTGAAGGTGTATATATCTTTAGCTATTATAAATACTGTCAAATTATTTTTTACCAACTTACACACTGTTGTAAGCAGTGCTAGAATAATTTCTATTGCTCTATATCTGCATAAATATTTCAGGCTTTTAAATTTTTGCCCATCTAATGTGTGTAAATTATATGTCAATTTTTTTCACTTTCATTTCCTGATTTTTGAAGAGCTTGATCACCTTTTAAAATATGTATTGCTCTTCTGTGTTTCTACTTTGGTGAATTTCTTGTTTATGTCCTCAGCAAAGCTGTCTTCTTGAGAAATAGAACTTTCTATTTGTAGTTAAGCACATTGCCACCCAAAATAAAGACTTCATTTCCGAGTCTCTATAGAAGTTAGGTGTGGTTATGCACCACGATTCTAGCCAATGAGATATAAACAGAAATCTCATGTGTAAATTCTAACAAATATCCATGAAGTGAGAGAACTTGCCCATCTCTTCTCCTTTCCCCTTCTTATGGGTTTTAATATGGATATGAATCCTGGAGCAGGACTAGCCATCTTAGATCACTGAGTGGAAGTCACAAGTGGAAGATGGCAGAGCAATAGGTTGAAAGAATCTCGATGATAGAATCATTATCAGCCATGAGAGTGAAATGACAGTGAAATTATCAACCAGCCTTTGAACTAATTACTGATGATCTTGACTGATTATCTTGTTACTCCTTTATATGAGAAAAAATAATTTCTCTTGACCTTTTTCAGGCTTTTTGGCACTTGTAGCCAAAGTAACTCTAACTGATATATTTTGTCTATTTTTCAAGTTATTTTTAGCTTTTTGTCATTTTCTTATTCATTAGCGTATTTTACATGTTCTGCATAGAAAACTTTGTTGGCCACATATGTGCTACAAAAACGTCTCCTGGGTCTTTTGTTATTATTTTACTTACAGTATCTTTTCATATAACATTCATTTTAGTTTTAATCAGTTGAAAGTATTAGTCTCTTTTAGTAAATTTCACTTTTGGAAATTCTCTCTGTCATCAGGCTGGAGTGCAGTGACACAATCTCAACTCACTGTACACTCCGCCTCTCAGGTTAAAGCAATTCCCCTGCCTCAGTCTCCTGAGGAGCTGGGACTACAGGCACATGCCACCACACCCAACTAATTTTTTGTATTTTTTGTAGAGACAGGGTTTCACCGTGTTAGCCAGGATGGTCTTGATCTCTTGACCTCATGATCCGCCTGCCTCGGCCTCCCAAAGTGCTGGGATTACAGGAGTGAGCCACCATGCCCGGCCAATATTTTTTAATTTTAATTTTATTTTGTCTCCATATCACTTATCTAAAAATCCTTATTTTTCTGCTGACAAGTTATTACACGTTTTCCTGAGCTTATCAGTAGAGAAAAGATGAAAATTGTATGGCAAAGACTCAGGAGGATATGGTTTTCATGCAACTGAACATGTCATTATTTAAGTTTTATAAACTTCCAATCTCATCTTTTTATTCTAGAATACTGCAAGATAATGATGACAAATATTTATAGCACTAAAACCAGGCACACCCAGATTTGAATTCAAACTCTGCAATTAGCTAATTAATTTACCATAAGCAATCGCCTAACCCTTTGATCCTCAATTCTCTTGTCCAAAAAGTTGGAATAACAAGTTTATAGTATTTATAATGGAGATCAAATGAGCTAAGTTAACCAAAACACTTAACAGTGAATATTGCACAGAATAAGTACTTAATAAATACAAGTGGTTTTCTGATGCTATTAGTTTCATTTATCTGGAAGAAGATAAACAGAGGTAATTTATTTCCCCAATGTGGATTTTGACTCCTCCATCTTCCCTGGAATATACCCAATCTCCTGTTTTTTTCATTGACCATAACAGTTCTGTCCACTAATAGATATTTTAGGTTTTATGACAAAGATACAGAGGAAATAAAAAAATATAAGATCAAATGAGAAAATTAATAACTTTATAACAATAAAAATCAAAAAATAGAAGCTATTTATGGAAGTACTTTATATGCATTATAACATTTAATCTCTGTAATACTCTATAAAGTAGGTACCATACCATCAAAAGTTAATTCACATTCCCAAACTCACACAGAAATAAAATAGGAAAGCAACAACTGAAACTTAGGTTTATTGTAACACAAAAATTCTTGCTGTTACCCATTGTACAACAGTTTGAGAAGACAGTGTGGAGGCTTGGGAGTCATTTTGACTCCTTCAGTAATGAGAGAACACTCTTAAAGGAAAAGCACACTCCAGTCTGAATATCCACTAATTCCCATTCTAACTACTGGCTTGCATTCAATTGCACCCATCAGTCACTTCCAATACTAGGCTCTACCAATTGCTTTTTATTTAACAAAGAGGTGTGGCAGACAAAGTTTAAGTGAAAGTAGCCCACAAGGCAGCAAACATTATTTTGCTTTTGCTTGTGGAATCTTTTCACTATGCTGGAAATAAAAGTAAGGTACCCTTATCAGTCTCACATACATACATACTCAAAATAAAATAAAACTAAAACAGCTGTGTAATAAATGGCTGGTCATTTAACCTTCATGAGTATTTGGCAAGATGCTAGGATTATGGGATGCAAAAGAAAGAAAACTATTTTCAAGTTTTCTTGAAGGCAGTTGTGCTAGAAAAGATGGTGAAAAGGTAAAATATTAAAATGCAGTATGCTTATCATGCTTTTAGTGAGGTGAAAGAAAATACTTTGAGAGACAATAATTATATATTTCATTTATAGGAGTGAAATATGGATGATTGCACCTTGTTCCCCATAAACAATCTCTAGATAAGGCAATCATCTTTTTTTCCAGCTCCCATGGAGCCTGTGGTATTGTATGCAAACAGAGTAGAGAAATAAATATCACAATAATGTGAACTGCTAAAGTTTCCTCTTTTATTTTGTTTCAAGTCAACACAGTCCTATACTGGTTGACTTTGCCATTTCAGGAATGAAAAATATAACATCTATTTATGTACTCATTGAGAAGTTATTTTTTTCTCTTTCGTTACATAAAAGATTGCAACAAACAATATTTCCCAAAGAACAGAAAAAGGACCGTATTGTTTCCTGCAATTACTTAACTTTCAGACCCCAGCAGTGGTTTCAAAGGATTAACACAGGAGAAGATTTCTTAGTGCAGCAAAATTATCTCCAAAGCTGCAGGATGATATAGGGCAGGTCATCTTCCTCCTTGCATTTCAGTGTCCCTAGATGCCACTAAGGAGTTAATAATGCTTATCACCAGTCTCCTTCAGGCAAGGTTAGAAGGCTAACTGGAAAAGACTATAAATGAGTGACTTACCAAAAACATGCTCTGGCAATATGGAGCCTCATGCTATTCTCAGAATACAACTACACAAAGACAGTATATATAATGCAGGCCCCAGCCCAGCCTATATTATGTATACTGTCTTCCTACAGTGCTGTACCGTGTCCATATGCACAATTTTCAACAGACTCTCATACTGAGAAATCTCTGCACTAGAGTTAGCCCAATTAAGATAAGAAAAAATGATTTGATCATCTATTTATGCTAATTTTCATAAAGCTATGAATTGCTGACCATAAAGTCAAATCCCATAATATGAAAACCTGGCCACAAGGGCCAGTTCTCACTGATTCTTTAAACAGAGTTCAATTAAACTGACATTCTAGCTCCTTTCATCTGCTCCTACTTTCCAAAGGAGACATATTCTGAACAGTTAAACCCCATAGAAGAAAAGGCAGGTGATGGAAGGAGTGGGGTACACCCTGTTATTAAAATCTACCTGTGTATTAGGGATTGTTAGAGAAACAGAGCCAACAGGATGTGTATATATACAGAGAGAGAGAAAGATCTATTTTAAGGAATTGGCTTACATAAATAAGTTCAAAATCTGCAGGGTCGGCCGACAGTGTGGAGACCCATGGAGAAACCAGTGTTGCGGTCCAAGTCTGAAGGCCCTGTGCTGGTAGAATTCCTCCAGGAGTCAGTCTTACTCTAGGAAGACCTCAACTGTCTGAATGAGGCCCATGTCCCTTATGAAGGACAGCCTTCTTTAATCAAAGTCCATCAATTTAAAATGTTAATCTCATCCACTAAAAAAACCCTCACAGAGAAATCCAGAATCAAGTTTGACCAAAAATCCGGGCATCATCATGGCCCAACCAAGTTGATATATAAAGTTAACTATTACATCTTATAATTATGTATTAATATTTCTGTTTCATCTGTTAGACTGAGGAAGCAAGGGGTATGATACTATCTTAACTGCCTTTGATGTTTAAGTCTAGCCTAGAACGTGACCTCAAATAAGTGCTGAATAAATGTCTATTAAACTGAAATACTTTGGGTCTTGCTTGTGTACTTCTCTAGGCTACTGCACAGTGTAACCTTAAGACTGTTTCTTGAGATGTTATCCAGTGAAAGGTATCCCTATGTTATGGACTGAATTGTGTCTCCCAAAATTTACCTGTTGAAGCTCTAATTCCCAATATGACTTTACTTGGAGAAATGGCCTTTAAAGAGGTAATTAGCTTAAATTAGATCATAAGGGTGGTAATCCAATATGACCAGTGCCCTTATAAGAAGAGGAAGAGATCTGAGGGATATATGTGCATGAGGGATATATGTGCATGAGAAAAGGCTCTGTCAGGACGTAGTAAGAAGGCAACCATGTGCAAGCCAAGGAGAGAGATCTCAGGAGAAACCACTCCTGCTGGCATCTTAATCTTACACTTCTGGCCTCTAGAACAGAAAAAAAGTAAATTTCTGTGGTTGAAGCTACCCAGTCTATGGTATTTTGTTACGGCAGCCCTAGCAAAATCACTGTATCCCAACTCACAAAAAAAAAAAAAAAGAAAAAGAAAAAGAAAAACACTATCCTAGGCCTGGGTCTGGGTAGGGTCTATAAATGCTCAGTGAAGAAAGCATCATTAGTTTCAGCTGAGTGAAGCTGACATGATGGGTGCACTGGGCAGAACATCCATAGGGTTCCTTTGAAGAAACTAAACATCTGAAACAGATGAATGCATGCAGAATGGCCTTCCTCTTGAACCTTCAAAATAACAATTAAGCTTTCATTTTCCTGAAGTGAAAAATGGCATTAACACCCTTCCTGGAGTGTTTTTCAATTTAAAGTGAGTTGCAGGGATATCAGTCATTCACATCTTGTTTTGTCTGCTTTCTCAAACAACTGAGATTGGTTAAAATCTGAGAAATGAGAGGAAGGACAAAAAGCAAGCTTGAAGCAAAAGTGTTTAATTGACATGATACAGGGAAGAATTTAATGCATTAAGAATTCAGAAACATACTAGGGATACAGGCCCTTCTTCCAAAATTTACCTAGTGTTGGCCTTATTATCAGATGCATATTAGAAATGGGCCAGAGTTAATGGTCTTTTAAAAAATGACCATTATAATTGTTTCTGCCTTTCAAAATGAAGCCAATAAGAATAAAAACCTTGATACTACTGCCTCTCTTGCTTCAAGCATTGTTTTTTCCCTTTTTTTTTTCTAAAATTTATTGAGCTTCTTTATGTTAGCTCTTCTGCTGTCCACAGTATTTTCTTCAAAAGCGCTTTTTCTCCCTTGACTTCCTTAAGACATCTAAATCCTAGCCATCCTTGAAGTTATAGATAAACTAAGAGAACCCTCTGTAAAGCCTTCCTAATTCAATTGAAAATTCTCTTTCCCTTTTAACCTCTTTGTCCCTTTCATTTATTTTACACTTAAAGTATAAACATAAAGTTAATTGCTTTTTCAAATATTAGTCTCAATTCACTAATTAGATAAAGTTCTTTCACAACAAAGAACATTTTGTATATTTAACGATAGACCACTTAGAGCATTAACTAAATCTCAAAACACATAATGTCTCTAAAATCACTGCACTGATTGATTGGTGAGTGAATAAGTGATTAAATAACAGTCCAGCCTTGCTCCCAAGTGTCTGCTCATTAAACACAACTCTTATGTTTACAGTGACGTTTAGCATGTGAATATATGCTACATAGGGTATCTCGTATGTAAAGAAGCAAGATGCTAAAGAATGCTAACAGGCTATGGAACTGCCTTTATTTCTTTTTTTTTTTTTTTGGAACTGCCTTTATTTCCTTTGTCTGATTCCACACACACATTTCTATTTGCAACAGGTATCTGTATGCAAGGCTAGTGTTCTCTGAGGACAATCTAATCATCGATTCACAAATTATTTATTTTATTCATATTGGTGTCATTCACTCTGAGAAGTCCTTGAGATATCAGTGTGTGCTTATGTGTATGTCTGAGTTAGGGGAGAGGGTGGGAGACAAAGGGTAGGACAAGCAAGGAATAGGACTATAAAACAAGTTAACTGTGCATTAGTTACCAACTCATCTAAGTCTGGTGAGACAGAACACACTCATAAGTTACATGACATTAATTTATTAGTTGCACGTTGGCAGCAAAGGATAGATGCCTAGAACTCATCACAAACCATACCCCTAAGACTCAGAAAAGTTTTCCTGGTGGATAAAGTTTATATTGATTGTACCCCCTGTACCACAGCAAAGGAGTCCCAGAAAGTAGCCCATCCTGGGTTTTATCCCCCAGGGCAACAGGATTCACTGGGCTAAAGCAAGAAGGACATCCTGTTTCTAGGGGTGACTGGAACAGAGCCTGGGCTGTTTCAGCAAGTGCCCCCATATCTCAAGATGTCACATTCCAGCACAGTCTACAATGAAATGAAACCAATAGAAACACCACTGCTTATTGCCTACTCTTCAATCTATCTTTCCACTCATGTAATATTGCAACCACAAAGTACTACAAAGGAAAGTATTTAGTCAACGTGGTACACAGCAGCTAAAACGGCCTCCAGTCATCCCTAACTTGTAGAATTACGCTCTGGTGTGTGAGCTGGATCTATGAGTTGCTTCCAATGAATAGAATACAGCAAGGTTAGGTTATGAATGACATGGACTTCTCTCGTGCTTTCACTCTCTCTCTCTCTGACCTTTCTTGTTCATCCTCTAAGCCGCCATATTATCCGCTGTCCTGTGGCAAGGCAAGGAAGTAGAAGATGGCAAGGAACAGGGGGCAGCCTCTGAACTCTAACCTGAGAGAAACCAAATCCTGCCAGAAACCACATGAATAAGATTGAAAGCAGATCCTCTTCCAGTTGAGCCTTGAGATGACTACATCCCTGAGTGACACCTTGATGCAGCCTTCTGGTATACTCTGAGCCAGACAATTCAGCGAAGTCATGCCTGGATGCCTAACCCACAACAATTTTGAGGGAATAAATATTTGTTGTTTAAGTTTTGGGATAATATGTTCCACACAATAGATAACTAACAGAGTGAACAATGTTGGGAGGTCTTTCATGAGGAATTTCTTCATGTATGTAGGCATAAACATATATAATAGATCTAGGCAGAAGTTAATTCTCATAAGCAGTATTGCGTTGTAGTAAAGATGTGGAATAAAGAATTCACCTCTCTAGTTCTGTCTGAGACCCTAAATAGATACATGACTTTGGGTGGACAAAGTTATTGTCTATAATGTTTTTGGACCTGAATCCCATTTTCATAAAGTGAAGGGAAAATTTAATTTAGGTCTAAGCTCTCTCCCTGAGCTAACAGCCCTTACACATAAGAAAATTTAAAAATCAGGTTGATTGAAACCTACAAAGCTGGATGTGTATTTCATTTCAGTGTTATTTTTTCTGTGAATTGGATTCCTTTGTCAGCAATGCTAGGCCAACTTCTAATGCTACATATTCCAGCAGAGAAGCTTTTGTATGTCTCCTTGCCTTCTTATTCTCTTTGCTTAGTTTTCATATTCACATTGAGATTTCACACCAACAATTTATGACAAAAAACCAGCATGCCTCCCTATAATTACTTTCAAAAACAGCAAAAAAAATCCATTTTTATATACTAAATATTAGCAAGGTAGTTTCTATAGTCAATGCGTTCATTTTGTCTAAAAACTGAGATTTAGATCGTTTTATTGTCTATAAATAAAACCAATAATGGAAACAAAAGTGAGGAAATGGCGTAATCTACTCATGACAGATGCTTTCACTTATTTTAACAGATTTTCTCAGTATAGCTTGTTATTTTAAATAAATGAAAACGCAACTGAATTATTATATTTAAATGCATTGTACCAACATTTTCAAAAGAAAAAAGAAAATAAGTATCCTTGGTGGCCAAAAGTAACAATTTAGACTAATTCAAAAATGACTAGAGAGAAAATATCTAATCTTTCTGCACACAGTCCCTTCCTTTCTGTGTAAATGGTGCATATGTGTATTTCTGATTTTTCCTAAGTACATCCACTGTAAGATATGTGGCCTGCAACTGAAATATGAATTTATTTATGAATCTCAATAGACACTTAGGCTAAAATATTCTGTACTCCCAATTCCCCATTAAAATTCTGCAAAGAAATCTTCAAAGCCTATAAAAACTTTGTGTCTCTTTGCCACCAAGGAACTCCATTGGAACTGGTTCATCTATTTAGCTGAATGGAATTGGGCAAGCCAAAAATTGGTGTGACTACTTTATGTGAAGAAACTGATGTACCACCAAAATGCCTCAGAGCCTGGACATGAGCCTGATTCTAATCAGAATTATTATCTCTGAACCACTCCTATATACACATACCCTTCTCTCATGTGAATCACAAATTTTTTCCTGAGCTGGTAAATGTTTTCAATATCAAGTGTTGTTTTACAAATATTGAGTTGGAATACAGAGATAAATAAAAGAAGATACTTTAGTTACCAATCATTCCCCTCATTGAGCTCTCATTAAATTCATGAAATATCAAATAATGAATGTTAGGAATTTTGGTATAATTATACTATACATGTTTGCATTAGGTGTTTTATAAATGGGTCACAGAGAAAAAGAGGACCAGATCCCAGAAGTCTGAATAACGATTCACATGCAAACTACATTAACTCATGTAATAAGCAATGCATCGGGTTATCAATTTAATGATGAATTGCATGATAAAATAAAAAATGGAGGTGTAGGAGCCAAGATGGCCAACTAGACACAGCCAGAAAGAACATCTCCCACCAAAAGACCAGGACATTGCCAAGACTGGCATACTCTGAGCAGATCTTTAGATGGAAGACATTGAGAGGGAAGGAAGACGCAGACACTGAGCTGAAGGGGAAGAAAGCCATGAACCTTGTAAGAGGCTGCTTAGCAATGGGACTCATTCCTGGCCCCCAGTGACACCTGGGGAAGAAGTGAGTTGAACAAATGAGGAATTTGGATAAGGATGAGTATTAATAAAACTTTAAGAGAAAGTTGAAATGTAATCCAAAGAATCTAAGGAATGCAGTAAAATAATACAGGAGCTGAAAAACAAAACAATCGTATTTAAAAAGAACAAAACAGATCTGATAGAGATGAAAAAATTTATAAGACAATCACAAGTATTATCAGCAGAATAGACCAAACTGAGGAAAGAATCTCAGAGCTCAAAGACAAGTTTTTTGAATCAACTCAGCTAAAAATAAAGAAAAAAAGAAAAGAAACAATGAAAAAAACTCAGAGAAATGAGATTATTTAAAGAGATCAAATCTATAACTCATTAATATACATGAAAGTGAGGGAGAAAGAGCAAACAACTTAAAAAACATATTTGAAGATATTGTCCATGAAAATTGCTCCAACTTCACTAGAGAGGCCAACATTCAAATTCAGAAAATTCAGAGAACCCCTGCAAGATACAAGATGACTATCCCCAAGACACATAGTCATCAGATTTTCCAAGGTCAACATTAAAGAAAAAATATTAAAGGCAGCTAGAGAGGGCAGGTCACCTACAAAGAAACCCAGTAAGGCTTGCAGCAGGACTTTCAGCAGAAACTCTACAAGCCAGAAGACGTTGGTGGCCCATATGCAGCATTCTTAAAGAAAAGAAATTCCAATCAAAAATATCATATGTAGCCAAACTAAGCTTCATAAGCAAAGAAGAAATAAGATCCTTTTCAGACAAGCAAGTGCTAAGGGAATTTATTACCACCAGACCTGACTTATAAGAGGTCCTTAAGGGAGTGCTAGATGTGGAAATAAAATACCACTCCCAATCATCACAAAAACACACTAAAATACATAAATCACTGACACTATAAAACAATTACACTATCAAGTCTGTATAATAACCAGCTAACAAAACAATGACCAGATCGAATCTACATACATCAATATTATCCTTCAATGTAAATGGGCTAAATGCCCTAATTAAAAGACACAGTGTGGTGAGTCGAATAAAGAAGATCTAACTATATACTGTCTTCAAGAGACCCATCTCACAGTTTCAAAGTAAGGGGACAAGGAAAAATCTACCAACCAAACAGAAAACAAAAAGAAGCAGAGGTTGCTAATCTAATTTCAGACAAAATAGTTGTATTAGTTCATTCCCACACTGCTATGACTACCTGAAACTGGGTAATTTATAAAGAAATAAGATTTAATCAGCTCACAGCTCCACAGGCTATATTGGAAGCATAGCTTGGAAGGCCTCAGGAAACTTACAATTATGGTGGAAGGCAAAGAAGGAGGAGGCATGTCTTACATGGCCAGAGCAAGAAGAAGATAGTGAAGGGGGACTATCTTTTTAACAACCACATTTCATAAGAATTCTATCATGATACTACACCAGGGAGATGTAGTATCTTTTAAACAATCACATCTCATGAGAATTCTATCATGATACTACACCAGGGAGATGGTGCTAAACCATTAAAAACTACTCCCATGATCCAATAACCTCCCACCAGGCCCCACCTCCAATACTGGGGAGTATAAGAGATTTGGGTGGGGACATAGAGTCAAACCACATTATTCTGCCCCTGGCCTCTCCCAAATCCCATGTCCTTCTCACATTTCAAAATGCAATCATGACTTTCCAGCAGTCCCCCAAAGTCTTAACTCACTCCAGCATTAACTCAAATGCCCAAGTACAAAGTCTCACCTGAGACAAGGCCAAGTCCCTTCTGCCTATGAGCCTGTAAAATCAAAAACAAGTTATTTGTTTTCATGATACAATGGGAGTATAGGCATTGGGTAAATACTCCCATTCCAAAAGGGAGAAATTGGTGAAAACAAAGAGGCTACAGGCCCCAGGTACATCCAAAACCTCACAGGTCAGTCATTAAATATCAAAGCTCCAAAATCATCTCTTTTGACTCTATGTCTCAGGCAACACTGATGCAAGGGGTGGGCTCCCAAGGGATTGAGAAGCTACATGCCTGCAGCTCTGCAGGATACAGCCCCTGTGACTGTTTTCATGGGCTGGTGTGGAATGCCTGTGGCTTTTTCAGGTGCATGGTGCAAGCTGTTGGTGAATCTACCATCCTGAAATCTGGTGGATGGTATCTCTCTTCTCACTGCTCCATTAGTCAATTCCTCAGTGGGAACTCCGTGAAGGGATTCTAACTTCACATTTTTCCTCCACACTGCCCTAATAGAGGTTCTCCATAAGGTCACCGCCCCTGCAGCAGACTTCCACCTGGACATAAGGCTTTTACATACATCCTCTGAATTCTAGGCAGAGGCTCCCAAGCCTCAACTCTTTCCCTCTGCACACCTGCAGGCTTAATACTATGTTGAAGCAAGTCTTGGCAGTTTGCGGTTTGCACCCTCCAGAGCAGTGGCCTAATATGTATCTGGGGCCCTTTTATCCATGGCTGGAGCTGGAGCAGCTGAGATGAAAAGAGCAGTGTCCTAAGGTTGTACAGGGCAGCAAGGCCCTCAACCTGGCCCACAAAACCATTCTTTCCTTATAGGCCTCCAGGTTTGTGATGGAAGGGGCTGCTGTGAAGGTCTCTAAAATGCCTTCAAAGCATTTTTTCCCATTGTCTTTGTTATTAACATTCAGCTTATGCTGAATCAACATTACTTATGCAGATTTCTGCAGCTGGCTTGAATTCCTCCCCAGAAAATAGATTTTTCTTTTCTACCACATGGTCAGGTTGCAAGTTTTCTGAACTTTTATGCTCTGCTTCTCCTTAAAATATAAGTTCCAGTTTCGGATCATGTCTTTGCTCAGGAATATAAGCTTATAAGTAAGAAGCAGCCAGGCCATATCTCAAATGTTTTGCTGCTTAGAAATTTCTTCTACCAGATATCCTAAATCATCTCTCTCAAGTTCAAAGTTCCACAGATCTCTAAAGCAGAGTCACAATACTCCTAGACTCTATTCTAAAGCATAGCAAGTGTGACTTTCACTCTGGTTCCCAATTAGTTTCTCATCTCCATTTAAGACCACCTCAGCATGGACTTCATTGCTTATATCACTATCAGCATTTTGGTCACAACGATTTAACAAGTCTCTGAGAAGTTCCAAACTTTCTCTGATCTTCCTATCTTCTTCTGAGCCCTTCAAGCTGTTCCAACCTCTGCCTATTATCCACCTCCAAAGTTTCCTCCACATTTTGGGGTACCTATATTGTAATATCCCACTAATTCATTACTAATTTTCTGAATTAGTTCATTATCACACTCCTATAAATAACTAACTGAAACTGGGTAATTTATAAAGAAAAGAGGTTTAACCAGCTTATGTTTCCACAGGCTGTACAGGGATCATGGCTGGGGAGGCCTCAGGAAATTTATAATCATCATAGAAGGAGAAGAGGACGGAGGCACCACTTACATGGCCAGAGAAGAAGGAAGAGGGCAAAGGTGGAGGTGCTATGCACTTTTAAACAACCACATCTCACGAGAACTGTATCACGAGAGAGCACTAAGAGGATGATGCTGAACCATTAGAACTCACCCTCATGATCCAGTCACCTCTCACCAGGCCCCACCTCCAACACTGTGGATTACAATTCAACATGCAATGGGTGGGAATACAGAGCCAAACTGTATTGATAGTCTTTAAACCAACAACTATCAAAAATAGCAAAAAAGGTGGGGGGCGGGGTGCATTATGTAATGATAAAGGGTTCAATTCAACAAGAAGCCTTAACTATCCTAAATATATGTTTACCCGACACAGGAGCACAAAGATTTATGAATGAAAGTCTTACAAATCTATGAAGATCCTTAGATAACCACAAAATAATAATGGGAGACTTCAGCACCCCACTGACGGCATTAGGCAGATTACTGAGGCAGAAAACTAGCAAAGATATTTGGGACCTGAACTCAACAATTGACCAAATGGACCTAACAGACATCTACAAACTCTCTATCCAAAAAGAACAAAATATACCATCTTCTCATCTGTACATGGGACATACTCTAAATCTACCACACAACTGATCATAAAATAATTCTCAGCAAATTCAAAGTAAACAAAATCATACCAACCAATCTCTTGGACCATAGCGAAATAAAAATAGAATTTAAAGGTAAGAAGATAACCCAAAACCATACAATTACATGGAAATTAAACAATCAGCTCCTGAATAACTTTTAGATAACTAACAAAATTTAGGCCAAAATCAAAAACTTCTTTGAAATTAATGAAAATAAAGATACAACTTCCCAGAATCTCTGGGACACAGCAAAAGCAGTATTAAGAGGAACGTTTATAGCACTAAATGCTCATATCAAAAAGTTAGAAAGATCTCAAATTAGCAACCTAATATCACATCTAAAGGGACTAGAAAAACAAGAGCAAAACAACATGATCATCTCAATAGATGCAGAGAGGGCTTTTGGTATAATTCAACATTCTTTCATGTTAAAAAGCCTCAATAGAGTAGGCACTAAAGTTACAGACCTCAAAATAATAACAGCCGTCTACAACAACCTCACAGTCAACCTCATACTGACTGGGCAAAAGCTGGAAGCCTTTCCTTTAAGAACCAGAACAAGACAAGGATGCCAATTCCCACCACTTCTATTCAACATAGTATTGGAACATAGTATTATGCAATATAGTATTACTATTCTATGTTCCAATTCAACATGGTATTGGAACATAGAATAGCAATACTATTCAACACAGTATTGCTCCTAGCCAGAGCAAGCAGACAAGAGAAACAATACATTCATCCAAATAAGAAGATAGAAAGTCAAACTTCTTTTTTTTAAAAGAAGACATACATGCAGCCAACAAGCATGTGAAATAATGTTCAACATCACTAATCGCTAGAGAAATGCAAATCAAAACCAAAACAAGATACCATCTCACACCAGTCAGAATACTATTATTAAAAAGTAAAATAATAACAGATGGCTGGCGAAATTATGGAGAAAAAGGAACACTTATACGGCACATTTAGAAATTTGGAAAGCAGTTTAGCGATTCCTCAAAGACCTTAAAACAGAATTAGCAATCAACACAGCAAACCTATTATTGGTTTTATACCCAAATGAATGTAAATCATTCTACCATTGATACGGTTTGATTCCATGCCCCCACCCAAATCTCATCTCGAATTGTAATTGCCATGTGTCAAGGGAAGAACCTGGTGGTAAGTGATTAAATCACAGGGGTGGTGTCCCCCATTCTGTTCTCATGACAGTGAGAGAGCTCTCATGACATGTGATGGTTTTGAACGTGGCAGTTTCCCTGCATGCTGTCTCTCCTGTTGCCTTGTGAAGAAGGTGCCTGCTTTCCCTTCTCCTTCTGCCATAATTGTAAGTTTCCTGAGGCCACTTTAGCCATGCAGAACTGTGAGTCAATTAAATCTTTCTTGTTTATAAATTATCCAGTCTCAGGTATTATGTTTATAGCAGTGTGAAAATGGATTAATACAACCATAAAGACACATGCACATGTGTGTTTATCGCAGCACTATTTACAATAGCAAGGACATGAAATCAATCTAAATGCCCATCAATGGTAGACTGGGTAAAGAAATTATGGTAAATATATATAATGATCCGTACAAAAGAATGAGATCATGTCCTTTGTAGCAACATGGATGGAGCCGGAGGCCATTATCCTAAGCAAACAAATGCAAGAACAGACAACCAAATACTGTAAGTTCTCACTTACAAGTCAGAGCTAAACAAGAACTCACGGACTCAAAGAGAGGAACAACAGACACCAGGGCCTACTCGAGGGTGGAAGTAGAAAGAGGAAAAGGGTCAGAAAAAAATACCTATCCAGTACTATGCTTATTACCTGGGTGACAGAATACTCTGTATACACCAAACTCCCAGGACACACAGCTTACCCATATAACAAAGTTACACATGTACTCCTAGCCTAAAATAAAAGTTAAAAATAAATAAATTTTTTAAATTAAATTTAGGTTTCAATCTAAAATACCAAGGAATAACTGATACAGGCTAATGTTTCTTTTACAAGGGAGCTACCTTAATAAATAGGTTTGTTTTATAGAATGAGAAATTGAGGCTCAGGTTCATAAAAGAGGAACCTGAATCTAGAAGAAAAACCACATAGTCCAATAGACAAAGCTATCCATCGCTATCAATCTTACTATTTATCTATACTAACAGATGTATTTTTAATCTTATTGAAATTTAATTCTGTAGACATAGACTTAGTTGGGAAAAAGAAAAATCAAAGCATTTTCATTCATTCAATACAGCATTCATCCTTTTATCATTTATGTATTCATATGTCCACTTAGTCAATTTAACAAATATTTAGTGAGTAGCTTTCTTACAGTGTGTTCAGGTGTTCAGGGAACAGGAAGGAGACCTGGACGAAGCACAGAGCTAGGTCAGAGATGTAAGTTGGAACCCATCCAAAAGGCATTATTGGTGTAGAGCAGAGTGTAGAATTTCTTACAAATGAGAGATTAACCCATTCAAAAGTTTTACATCAATTATTAAACTTTTATGAGGATAAGAGTCACTTGGTGAACTTGTTAAAAATACAAAAGCATAAATGTCATTCTTTTGGGGTAGGCACTGGTGTGGGCTAAGAAACATGAATTTTTACAAAGCCATAAACTACCACACCACTATTATCAAACTATCAGCCAAGTCTGAATGCAGCAATTCTTATATAGACCTTCTATATAAGAAAAAACCCTTCCATTTGAAAAAAATCCTTTACTATGATACACAATGCCTTCTAAAATAGTGTTAATTAAATTTCACATGCATATACTCAACTACAGACAGTGATAAAAAGCAGATTCTGACTCAGTAGGTCTGAGGCGGGTCCTGAGATCCTGCTTTTCTGACAAGCTCAGAAGTGGTGCCAATGTGATCAGTCCAAGAATCACACTGTGACTAGCCAAAAGCTGTTACTGTGCCAGAAATTTTGAGATTAAAATATTACAGATATAATTCTTTTCCATAAAAAAGTTTACAAGCTAAAGAAAGAAATGGAGATATAGCCAGGATGCTTTGGGAGGAGGAAGCATATGAAGCGAGAAGCCAGGAAGGGCTTACTTAGAAAAGGGATTCCTGAGCTGAGATTTGAAAGAAACAGTCTTATTCAGTCACATGCTCTTTAGGAATTTGCTACTAATATAAGAAACAAACCGAATACAACAGCAACTAAAACAAGTAATTTAAAACATAACTAATACAGGCAACTACTATAGATCTTCAAGGAAAAGGAGTTTACTTCTGACTATTCCTCCTATAAATATTCCATAAATTAAACAATGATTTCATATTTGTGAACCAATACATCTCTTCCAGTGGACAAAGTTTTGGGGGGCAGAAATAATTGCATTCATAATGCTAACAATATCCAGCCCTTTAGTTCATATACAACACAAATTTTAAAGTATCTATCGAATGATCACAGCAGGCTTCAAAGAGAAGGTGGGTTTGTCATCCCTATAAACTTTTCAAAAACGAAGGTGTTTAATGGACAATATTCCAAAGTGGAGAAACTGTGAGATACCATTACCACTATGGTTCTATTACCCATATTTTGACCACTCACCAATATCACAGAATGAGACAAAACTCTTTATGTTGAGCCCCAATTACGCAATACATATCAAAGACAATAGAACCAAACTTTATTTAGTGAAAGACCCTAGAAGAAAATCATTTCTTTAGTTTATTTGTAGTCCTTATCACCAACAAGAATCATATAAGAAAACTGTTGGCTGGGTGTGGTTGCTCACGACATAATCCTAGCACTTTGGGAGGCTGAGGCAAGTGGATCACATGAAATCAGGAGTTCGAGACCAGCCTGATCAACATGGTGAAACCCTGTCTCTACTAAAACTACAAAAATTATCAGGGTGTGGTGGCGGGCACTTGTAATCTCAGTTACTCAGGACACTGAGGCAGGAGAATAGCTTGAACCTGGGAGGCAAAGGTTGTAGTGAACCAAGATCGTGCCACTGCACTCCAGCCTGGGCAACAACAGGGAGGTCTCCATCTCAAAGAAAAAGAAAAAGAAAAGAAAAGAAAATTGTTCAGATTGCTTCACTCGTAAAGTTGACAGTTTCATGAAGATCAAAAGCATTTGTGAATAAACTGATATGAAACATCTCAGGAAGGCTCAATTTCATTGTGCTAGACATTTGACAATGAAGAGATAAGTAAGGTATGGTCAGTCTTATCTACAAACAGCTCTAGAAGACAGGTGTATTATCAACTCATTGTGATACAGTGTGATATGGTGAATACTGCGTTAAGGGCATGACCCAAGACCTCTCTTTTTGGCCCATGAATAACACCTCTGTGAAATTCTCTTCTGTCAGAAATCCAGAAACTTCACTGTACTATATAAGATATAAGAGATATAATTCTTTATATAATTATTATATATTTATATGTATAATTACTATATGTCTATAATTATATAAGAAATATAACTCTTTTCCATAAAAAATATATATATAAGCTAGAGAAAGAAACTACTTTTCTTCTTCATAGCCTTCTTGGCTATGATTACCTAGGCCAAAGGCAGAAATCAGACCAGAAGAGGTTACCCATTGGCTAGCAGGCAGATAGGAACTTTCTTGTAAGAATAGGTTCCAATTGATATAGACACAGAGAGGTGGGAGCTGAGTGATATTATTAGTGAAATATTAGCATAAAATACCACCTTCATTACTGCTGCTTCCCCAGAGTTACTGCTGCTGTTCCCACAGTTACACCAGTTTATTCTTTTCCTGAGAACTCATGGTGATTAAGCACAGAGATCATTGAGACTGACTTTCTGAGTTTGAATCCGAGCTTTTTTCCTTAATAGCTCTGTGACCACAAGCAAGTTACTTAACCTCTCAATGATAGTATTGCTATCCTTCTCACAGGGTTGTTGTGAGGATTGAATGCTGTGGTAGACAGACTCCTAAAATAGTACCAAATGATCTATACCTACTGTATAGATTTCACTTGCATGTGAGCCGAACCTAACGACTTGCTACTAACCAACAGAGTATGACAAAGGTAATAGGATGACACTTTCATGATCAGATTACAAAATTTTAACTTCTCTTTTGTTGTAAGACTCTCTCTATTGTTTGCTTTGATGAAAAAAATCTTCCATATTGTAGAAGCCTGCATAGCAACAGAATGAAAGTACCCTCCAGCCAATAGCCAGCAAGGAACTAAGAGCCTCAGTCCAACAGCCTTTGTGAAACTGAGCGGTTGGTACTGGGTTTGGAAGTGAATCTTTCTTTAGTCAAGCCTTTAGCTAATACTTCAGACCTTTGTGAACACCTTAATTTCAGCCTTTTGTAAGACTATGAAGTAGAAGACACCGCTAAGCCATGTCTAGGCGTCTTATCCATAAAGACTGTGCTATAATAAACATGTATTGTTTTAAGCCACACAGTTTTGGATTCATCTGTTACTTAGCAAGATATAACAATACAAATAGGATTTTCCATGTTACTTCCAAACAGCAAAAGGCACAATGACACATGGAGAAGGGAGAAATTATCTTTACCTGGTCATAAAAGTAAGCAAGTTTTCCTTTAAAAACAGAACACTTGCATTGGGGTTTATGTAATGAGTAGAACTATAGCTTGCTGAGAAGATACAATAGGCACTGTAAGCAAAGGAAACAAAATGATCAAAGGCATAAAAGCAGTATCCTTTCTAACATTTTCTTCCTTAAGCTACAATTAAGGAGATGTTATATGGCCCACCGTATCAAGAATGAGTAGGGAACAGCAGGAGAATACACTGAAAAGTTCAGTCAGAAATAGGATATGAACAGCTTTGACACAGACATAGGGGTTTGAATAATTTTTTATGGCAATGAGAAACTGAACTAAAGATTTGGTAATAAGAATAGAAAGAAAGGGAGAGATGGAATAAAGATATTTCTAAGGTAGAATTAGAAGAGCTTGTTTTCTAATATATTGAGTTAGAGTAGAAGAGTTAATTAAAATAAGCAGCGTCTAATTTGTTTCCTGGATGTAGAGTGCAAAGTCAGTTCTGAAAGTCAGGTAGGTCACTTTGAGTTTAAAATACCCATCTCAGTGATGATATCCAGAAAGCAAGCAAATATGTATTTAGTAGCAATCAGTATATCAGAAATTATGGGAAGACATTAAAATGAATTAAATTGCAAAGTAAGAAGAGATAAAGAATGAATCAGGGAACTGAAGGAGATAGAGACATGAAAGACCCTTCAAAAAAATCAATGAATCTGGGAGGTGGTTTTTTTGAAAAAAAAATAATAAAATGGACTGCTACCTAGACTAATAAAGAAGAAAAGAGAGAAGAATCAAACAGACACAATAAAAAATGATAAATGGGATATCATCACTGACCTCACAGAAATACAAACAACCATCAGAGAATACTATAAATGCCTCTATGAAAATAAAGTAGAAAATCTAGAAGAAATGGATAAAGTCCTGGACACATACACCCTCCCAAGACTAAACCAGGAAGAAGTTGAATCCTTGAATAGACCAATCACAAGTTCTAAAATTGAAGCACTAATAAATAGTCTATGAAACAAAACAAAGCAAAAAATAAAGCCCAGGACCAGACAGATTTGCAGTCAAATTCTATAAGAGGTACAAAGAGGAGCTGGTACCATTTCTTCTGAAACTATTTCAAACAACTGAAAAGGAGGGACTCCTACCTAACTCATTTTATGAGGCCAGCATTATTCTAATAACAAAACCTGGCAGAGACACCACAAAAAAAGAAAATTTCAGACCAATATCCCTGATGAACATTGATGCAAAAATCCTTAATAAAATACTGGCAAGCCAAATTCAGCAGCACATCAGAAACCTTATCCACCATGGTCAAGTTGGCTTCATCCCTGGGATGCAAGGCTGGTTCAACATAAGTAAATCAATAAATGAAATTAATCACATAAAAAAAGCTAATGAAAAAAACACATGATTATCTCAATAGATGCAGAAAAGGCCTTCAATAAAATTCAACATCTCTTCATGTTAAAAACTGTCAATAAACTAGATATTGTTGGAGCATATCTTGTGACAAACCCACAGCCAATATCATACAAAAAGGGCAAAAGCTTGACATATTCCCTTTGAAAACCACCACAAGACAAGATTGCCCTCTTTCACCACTCCTATTCAACATAATATTGGAATTTCTGGCCAGGGCAATAAGGCAAGAGAAAGAAATAAAGGGTAATTGTCTCTGTTTGCAGATGACATGATCCTGTATCTAGAAAACTCCATCATCTCAGCTCAGTAGCTCCTTAAGCTGATAAGCAACTTTAGCAAATTCTCAGGATAGAAAATCAATGTGCAAAAATCACAAGCATTCCTATACACAAACAATAGACAGGCAGAGAGCCAAATCATGAATGAACTCCCATTCACATTACCTAGGAATACAGCTAACAAGGGAGGGGAAGGACCTCTTCAAGGAGAACTACAAACCACTGCTCAAAGAAATAACAGTGAACACAAAGAAATGAAAAAACATTTCATGCTTGTGGATAGGAGGAATCAATATCATGAAAATGGCCATACTGTCCAAAGTAATTTATAGATTCAGTGCTATTCCCATCAAACTTCCATTGACATTCTTCACAGAATTAGAAAAAAACTACTTTAAAATTCATGTCGAATCAAAAAAGAGACCATACAGCCAACACAATGAATTAGAAACCCGGAAGATAAGAACTAAGGAATAGATTTTTAAAAGTCAGTTGAGATTACTGAAAAGGAAGTCATATGAGAAGTACAGCAGACGTTGTCTGAGGGAGGCCATCAGTATAAGTTCTGCACATGTCAAAGGATAAATTTGTAAGAAGAAAACTATGAGATATTGTAACCAGAACAGTATTGTTGACCGCTGAAAGTGATTTTAACAAAGAGGTGAATTCAGACTTCTACACTTTGAGGAACAACTAAGGGACTGAAGTGAAGTGAAGTCAGTTATATTCAAAACCTGAAAAGAAGGAATCAAAATGGAGAAAATAGAAGCGCATTACAGATACTATGGAAACAGAGAGTCAAGAATGGGGCAAAGATACAACAAATTTACATGGATGAAAAGACCATTCTCTTTGACAGGAATAATAAAAGTAAAAATGGATAAAAGTAGAGTTAGGTGTGGAGAAGATAGGAAGAAATTTGACAAGCCAATGTTATCTTATCAAGACCAAAAAGTCATCTTTTGACAGTGAAGACTCAAAAAAAAAACTGAAAATCTTAAAGAAAATGGTAATGGTTCCTGTCGGAAACAGGAAAAGGAATTGACCGGCTGTTAAGTTACTAAGCAAAGGTGCTCTTAGACCGGCCAAAAGAAGAGGTGAATAGAAGTAAATCACTTTAGTAGGAAGATCAAGTTTATCTCAGACCTATTGGTTGAAATTAGATCCAAAAAAGCAAATAATTCTGAATTATGGGAATATCAAAAATATTAAAAGCAATATTTTCTTATTTCCTGAACACCCTCAATGGCAAGGCATATTATCAATTAAATGACAAGTTTAAGGGATAAAACGAAGTTTAACTATGTCTGGCAAAGTTATTTTATAATGAAAGACTCATTCAGATTCTAGAAATATTAAAATATGGAAATGTATTTGAAGAAATACATTCATCATCTTAAGAGAAAAGTTTTCTTTTTGAATCCCTTTATATGCTCAACAGATTTATAGTAGGATCTTCCTAAATTTGTTGTGATAGGTAAGCTTTTGCTGACTGTTAAGTTTTCCTTGCAATGAGATAAGGCCCTGGTGGTAATTAACAATGAATAGAATGGAAAAGAAAGTTATCCTTTCTCCTAGTTTAGAGTGACATGGGAGATGTTTCAAAGCTCATTTTGAATTCTAATTATCTGAGATTTGTGATCCTGTAGTTGTAGCACTAAAAGAAAGTTGATTTTTCACAGTGCATAGGAAAAGACTTAACTAATAGTGCAAACATAATTGCAAGAAAAATGCTGTGCCTAAATGAGCAAAAAGCATTTTAAAATACATTAGAAGCAATAACAAATATGAAAACATATTAAATTTAATTACAATCCACAGCACCTATTCTTTAGGACCATTTTTTTTTTTTTGAGACAGAGTTTTACTCTTGTCACCAAGGCTGAAGTACAATGGAGCAATCTCGGCTCATTGCAACCTCTGCCTCCTGGATTCAAGTGATTCTCCTGCCTCAGCCTCTCAAGTAACTGGGATTACAGGCATGCACCACCACACCCAGCTAATTTTTGTATTTTTAATAGAGATGAAGTTTCACCATATTGGCCAGGCTGGTCTCGAAATCCTGACCTCAGATGATCAACCCACTGCAGTCTCCCAAAGTGCTGGGATTACAAGTGTGAAGCAATGCACCCAGACCACTAAGACCATTTTTAACATGTCACTATTGGACATTACATTGGTGTTCTAAATTAAGATATTACAATAAAAATGTCCTTTAAAGTAACAAAACAATTTTCCTGAAGTTTTCTGTAGTTGAGACTATTCTTTATTTTGGAGGTTCTTCCCCGGATTATTCTGCATTAATAAGGTGAGGTCTGCCTGGGCAACTCAGTGTTCCAAATAGCTACCTCCTAGGCCCTCTTCCAGTTCCTTCCATTCCATGGTTCAATCCAAAAGCTCTCGGATTTGGCTGGAAACTCTGGTATATCCTATAGCCTCATATCTAGACTCTGCCTCTCAAACGTGTCCCTTTGGAAAGATGTCTCATTTGCACTATCTGCCTCAAATTTCATTTTCATCTTTGCTTCCTTAAAAGTATCTCTAGGAGTCCCCAGGCAAGATGGCCAAATAGGAACAGCTCTGGTGCGCATTTCCCAGTGAGACTGACACAGGAGGTGGGTGATTTCCACATTTCCAGCTGAGGTACCTAGTTCATCTCATTGGGTTAGACCTACACAACCACCAGGGCCCTGAGTTTCCAGCACAAAACTGGGTGGCCATTTGGGCAGAAACCGAGCTAGCCACAGTTTTTTTGGTTTTTTTTCATACCCCACTGGTGCCTGGAACACCAGTGAGACAGAACTGTTCACTCCCCTGGAAAAGGGGCTGAGGGAGCCAAGTGGTATGGCTTGGAGGGTCCCCCTCCCATGAGACCAGCAAGCTAAAATCCACTGGCTTGAAATTCTCGCAGCCAGCACATCAGTTTGAGCTTGACCTGAGTCATTCAAGCTTAGTCTGGGGAGGGGCGTCTCAGCAACTGCTGAGAGATTTTGACACCACCAGGCCTGCCCTACAAGAGCTCCTGAAGGAAGCTCTAAACATGGAAAGAAACAACCAGTACCAGCCACTGCAAAAACATACCAAATTGTAAAGACCATTGACGCTAGGAAGAAACTGCATCAACTAACAGGCAAAATAACCAACTAGCAGTTTAATGGTAGAATCAAATTCACACATAACAATATTAACCTTAAATGTAAATGGGCTAAATGCCCCAATCAAAGACACCAACTGGCAAATTGGATAGTCAAGACCATTGGTGTGCTGTATTCAACAGATCTATCTCACATGCAAAGACACACATAGGCTCAAAAATAAAGGGATGGAGGAAGATTTGCCAAGCAAATGGAAAGAAAAAAAAAAAAAAGCAGGGGATGCAATCCTAGTCTCTGATAAAACAGACTTTAAACCAACAAAGATCAAAAGAGACAAAGAAGGACATTACATAATGGTAAAGGGATCATTGCAACAAGAAAAGCTAACTATCCTAAATAAATATGCACCCAATACAAGAGCACCCAGATTCATAAAGCAAGTTCTTAGAGACATACAAAGAGACATAGACTCCCACACTGTAATAGTGGGAAAATTTAACACCCCACTGTCATATCAGACAGATCACCAAAACAGAAAATTAACAAGGATATCCAGGACTTCAACTCAGCTCTGGACCAAGTGGACCTAACAGACATCTGCAGAACTCTCCACCCCAAATCAACAAAATTTACATTCTTCTCAGCCCCACATCACATCTATTTTAAAATTGACCACATAATTGGAAGTAAAATGCTCCTCAGCAAATGCAAAAGAACGGAAATCATAACAGTCTCTCACACCACAGTGCAATCTAATTAGAACTCAGGATTAATAAACTCACTCACAACTGCACAACTACATGGAAACTAAAAAACCTATTCCTAAATGACTTCTCAATAAATAAAAAATGAAGGCAGAAATAAAGATGTTCTTTGAAACCAATGAGAACGAAGACACAACATACCAGAACCTCTGGGACACATTTAAAGTAGTGTGTAGAAGGAAATTTATGGGACTAAATTCCCAAAAGAGAAAGCAGGAAAGATCTAACATTGACACTCTAATGTCATAATTAAAAGACCTAGAGAAGCAAGAACAAACAAATTCAAAAGCCAGCAGAAGACAAGAAATAACTAAGATCAGAGCAGAAATAAAGGAGATAGAAACACAAAAAAAACCCTTCAAAAATCAATGAATCCAGGAGCTGTTTTTTTGAAAAGATCAACAAAATAGACTGTTAGACCAATAAAAAAGAAAAGAGAGAAAAGATGCAAGAAAAAATGATAAAGGCAATAACACCACTGATTCCACAGAAACACAAACTACCATCAAAGAATACTATAAACACCTCTATAAAAATAAAACAGAAAATCTAGAAGAAATGGATAAATTCCTGGACACTTATGCTCTCCCAAGACTAAACCAGGAAGAAGTTGAATCCCTGAATAGACCAATAACAAGGTCTGAAATTGAGGCAGCAATAGCCTACCAACCAAAAAAAGCCCAGGACCAAATGGATTTACAGCCAAATTCTACCAAAGGTACAAAGAGGAGCTGGTACCATTCCTTCTGAAACTATTCAAACAATATAAAAAGAGGGAATCCTCCCTAACTTATTTTATGAGGCCAACATCATCCTGATACCAATACCTGGCAGAGACACACTAAAAAAAATTTTCAGACCAATATACCTGATGAACATCGATGTGAGAATCCTCAATAAAATACTGGCAAACTGAATCCAACAGCACATCAAGAAGTTTATCCATAACTATCAAGTCATCTTCATCCCTGTGATGCAAGGCTGGTTCAACACTTGCAAATCAATCAATGTAATTCATCACATAAACAGAACCTTCTATTATCTCAATAGATGCAGAGAAGGTCTTCAAAAAAATTCAACAACCTGCCATGCTAAAAACTCTCAATAAACTAGGTATGGATCTAATGTATCTCAAAATAATAAGAGCTATTTATGACAAACCCACAGCCAATAATATACAGAATGGGCAAAAACTGGAAGCATTCCCTTTGAAAACCAGCACAAGACAAGGATGTCCTCTCTCACCACTCTTATTCAACATATTATTGGACGTTCTGGCCAGGGCAATCAGGCAAAATAAAGAAATAAAGGGTATTCAAATAGATAAAGAGGAAGTCAAGTTGTCTCTATTTGCAGATGACATGACTGTACACTTAGAAGACACCATCATCCCAGCCCAAAATCTCCTTAAGCTGATAAGCAACTTCAGCAAAGTCTCAGGATACAAAAATCAGTGTGCAAAAATCACAAGCATTCCTATATACCAATAACAGAAAAACAGAGAGCCAAATCATGAGTGAACTCCCATTCACAATTGCTACCAAGAGAATTAAATTCCTAGGAATAAAACTTACAAAGGATGTGAAGGACCTCTTCAAGGAGAACTACAAACCAGTGCTCAAGGAAATAACAGAGGACACAAACAGATGGAAAAACATTTCATGTTCATGGTTAGGCAGAATCAATATCATGAAAATGGCCATACTGCCCAAAGTAATCTATAGATTCAATGCTATCCCCATCAAGCTACCACTGACTTTCTTCAAAGAACTGGAGAAAAACACCTTAAATTTCATATGGAACCAAAAGACAGCCCACACAGCCAAGACAATTCTAATGAAAAAAAAAAAAAAAAAAAAAAAAGCTGGAGACATCATATTACCTGACTTCAAAGTACATTACAAGCTACGATAACCAAAATAGCATGGTACTGGTACCAAAACAGAGATATAGACCAATGGGACAGAACAGAGACCTTGAAAGTAATGCCACATATCTACAACCATCTGATACTTGACAAACCAGACAAAAACAAGCAATGGGGAAAGGATTCCCTGTTTAATAAACGGTGTTGGGAAAACTGGCTAGCAATGTGCAGAAAGCCAAAACTGGACCCCTTCCTCACACTTACACTAAAATTAACTCTAGATGGATTAAAGACTTAAACATAAGACCTAACACCATAAAAACCCTAGAAGAAAACCTAGGCAATACCATTCAGGACATAAGCATGGGCAAAGACTTCATGGCTAAAACACCAAAAACAATGGCAACAAAAGCCAAAATAGACAAATGGGATCTAATTAAACTAAAGAGCTTCTGCACAGCAAAAGAAACTATCATTAGAGTGAATAGGCAACCTACAGAATGGAAGAAAATTTTTGCAGTCTACCTATCTGACAAAAGGCTAATATCCAGAATCTACAAAGAATTTAAATTTACAGGAAAAAAAAAAAAAAACCTCATCAAAAAGTGGGCAAAGGATATGAGAAGACACTTCTCAAAAAGAGACATTTATGCAGCCAACAAACATATGAAAAAAAGCTCATCATCACTGGTTATTAGAGAAATGCAAGTTAAAACCACATTGAGATACCATCTCACACCAGTTAGAACGACGATCATTAAAAAAGCTGGAGACAACAGATGCTGGAGAGGATGTGGAGAAATAGGAACACTTTTACACTGTTGGTGGGAGTGTAAAGTGGTTCAACCATTGTGGAAGACAGTGTGGCAATTCCTCAGGGATCTAGAACTAGAAATACCATTTGACCCAGCAATCCCATTACGGGGTATATACCCAAAGAATTATAAATCATTCTACCACAAAGACACATGCATACATATGTTTATTGCGGCACTATTCACAATAGCAAAGACTTGGAACCAACCCAAATGCCCATCAAGGATAGAGTGGATAAAGAAAATGTGGCACATATACACCATGGAATATTATGCAGCCATTAAAAACGATGGGTTCATGTCCTTTGCAGGGACATGGATGAAGCTGGAAACCATCATTCTCAGCAAACTAACACAAGAACAGAAAACTAAACATCACATGTTCTTACTCATAAGTGGGAATTGAACAATGAGAACACATGGACTCATGGAGGGGAACATCACACACCAGGGACCTTCAGGAGGTAGGGGGCTAGGGGAGGGATAGCATTAGGAAAAATACCTAATGAAGATGATGGGGTGATGGATGCAGCCAACCACCATGCCACATGCAAACCTATTCAACAAACCTACTTGTTCTGCACATGTACCCCAGAACTTAAAGTACAAAAAAAAAAAAAAAAAAGAATTCTACGAGAAAAAAAAAAGGATCTTTTTACATCACATTGGATATCATTATCTAGCGCCCTCAAATCAGTCCTATGGATCGGTTCTGCCCAGATTTGAGGCACAGCCCAGGCCTCTGAAGTTCAGTTGAACTCTGAGCTCCGGAAGAACAAATACCATAGTGGATATGTATGAGGAACTCAATTAATAATACATTAGTTAACAAATAATTCTAGTCCAGACCCCAAAACCAGTGTATCTGCTTGTCGTGGGGAGAAAGTCACACAACTTCCTCCTTTACTAAACTACTTTGCATCTGATACACAATCAGTGTTGCCTTCTGTGGCTATAAAATCACACCCAAGTAGAGTAACACCAATTTCCAGCTTCCAATAACTCCAGAAAAAAATCTAAATTTTTAGATGTCTGATGTCAATTGGCAACTATGGCTGAAAGCCATTTCCAAGGAGCTGGGATGCTCGAGTCCCTGTAAGATCAGAACAGCTAGTTAGTCCTCCTGTTTGTGTGGTGCAAAAGGTAATTTGTGGGAAATTACCCTGCTCTTAGATATTCATGTCCTGAATTATCATTGTAAGCCACAACTGAAGCCTTTAAAGTTTCTCCGGCAAAAGTTTCCTGGAATTTTTCAAACAATTCAGTTTAATTTAAGGTAGAATGTTAGCATCTTCAATGAACTTTTTAAAAAAGGAACGAGTTATATAATTTGGTGCTCAGAAACTGATGAGCGCTGTACTTGCAAGAAAGTATATCTCTTCTGATGAGTCTGACAAGAAGTACCACGATAGAAATTGGTATCTGAAAATGTGGTTAGTGAAACAGTTCAACTGTATTTCTTCTCCAAAGAATGTCATCTCCATCTGGAGCCTAGAAATGCGATCTCTTCATGGAGAAAATCTTTTTAAAGAGCGTAACAATCAGGGTAAATGTCATCCTCATTAATCATCCTCTGATATAATAGAGTCAACTGTAAAAATTGTATTAAGTCTAATTTCCTGAGAAGGTGAAGGGAACCATGAAGCTTAAGCAACTGTAAGACCTAAATGTTAACTTAAGCGAGGTTCTTTCCTCATGTGCCTCAGAGTGTTATTAGGGTTCCTACAACTTCCTCATTTTATCTCCATCCCTCCTCCCCCTACCCACCACACATTATATGGAAGAAGAAAGGAGAAAATTGACAGTGGCTCTTAAATGAAAAGTCCACTTTAGGCTGAAAAGAGCAGTCCAAATATACTCTTTTAATCAAATAGGATTTGCTTTCTATCTGTCAAAAGCACTATAAATATCACTTTAAAAATAACCTATGACAAGGCCAGGCATTGTGGCTCACCCCTGTAATCCCAGCATTTCGGGAGGCTGAAGCAAGCAGATCACTGGAGACCAGGAGTCCAAAACCAGACTGGGCAACATGGTGAAACTCTACCTCCACTAAAAATACAAAAATTAGCTGGGCGTGGTGTTGCGCACCTGTAATCCCAGCTACTCAGAGGCTGAGGCACGAGAATTGTTTGAACCTGTGAGGCAGAGGTTGAGGTGAGCCAAGATCGTGCCACTGCACTGCAGCCTGGGTGACAGAGTAAGTCTCTATCTCAAAAAATAGTAATAATAACCTATCACAAATTGTAATTAGCATAATCTCTTCTGATTACAGAAAAATATTCTAGTGCAACATGCAACGGTTTCATAGAACTTGGAAATAAATCTTTAATTCACTGACTGTTTTTATAGACAAAATTACAAGTTTTATTTAAGATCTTTTACAATCAACTTAAACGGCAACACTGATAATTATTGGCTTGATAATTTTAAGTGAAATGGCCAGTGGGATGGTTAATTTTATGTATCAACTTGACTGGTCTAAAGGATGTCCAGATAGCTGGTAAAACACTATGTCTGGATGTATCTGTGTCACCTTAAAGACAATATCATTTGAGTCAGTATACCGAGTACCACAGTCTGAATGCTGTTTGTTACCCCCACAAAAAAAAAAAATGATGTGATGAGATCCTAACCCCCAAGGATTGTGTTAAGAAGTGAGTCTTTTCGGGAGGTGATTAGGTCATGAAAGCAAAGGCCTCATAATGAGATTAGTGCCCTTATACAGGTACAAGGGAGCTTGTTTAATCCCTTCCTCCATGTGACGACAAGAAAGAAGGTTCCATTCTAGGAACCAAGCAGTAGGCCCTCACCAGACACCAAATCTGCCAGCATCTTGATCTTGGATTTTTCGGCCTCCAGAACTGTGAAAAATAGATTTCTGTTGTTTATATGCCATCAAGTTCATGGTATTTTGTTGCAGAAGCTCAAATAGACACTGAGTAAAGAAGATTCTCCCTCACCACCATGGGTGCGCATCATCAAATCAGCTGGGGGCCTGAATAGAAAAAAAGATGGAAGAAAGGTAAATTCTCTCTCTCTCCTTGAGCTGAAACATCCATCTTCTCTTGTCCTTGGACATTTGAATTCCTGGTTCTTGTGCCTTCAGACTCCAGGATTTGTACCAGTGGGGTCTCTGAGATTCTCAAGCCTTTAAGCTCAGACTAAATTACACCACCAGCTTTCCTTGTTCCCCAGATTGCAGATGGCAGATTGTGGGACCTCTCAGTCACTATAATAGTGTGAGCCAATTCCCATAATAAATTTTCTCTTATATATATATCTATATATCCTATTTGTTCTGTTTTTCTGAATAACCCTAATACAAACAGTTACAGGTTGTTTACTTAATGGAAAATCAGTTGAAATACTAGCATGAGAGAGAATAACAGATTGAAAAATGAACAAAACCAAGGTGCACTTTTAAGACCCAAAACACACACACACACACACACACAGACACTTCCAAGAACACTACCACCAACAGAAATCCTTATCATAGTGCAATCAATAAAAACCTCTAACAGACTCAGTAAAATACATTTTTGTTTTGCAAGCTTTTTCTGTAAAGGACCGGAAAGTAAATATTTTAGGTTTTATGGGCAATACATTCTCTCACAATTAGTCAGCTCTGTATTGCAGTGTGAAAGCAGCCACAGACATAGTCAACCATAAGGATGCAGCTATGTTTTTAAAATCTTTATTTGCAAAAATAAGGCAGCAGGCTGCATTTAGCCAGGAAACCAATTTACCAAGGCTTGACTTAAACTAGCTCTACAGTACATGTAACATGTCAGGCATGCAGTATGCAATTCCTCAAATTTGAATGAATAAATTAATACATTATGAATAGGATTTTTGAATGCACACATACAAATATATTCATTTCAACCGAGAAGAGCTGTTTCACGATGGGATAAGTAAATGATGGAATCTGACTTTTAGAACTGGAAGTGACCTTACAGGTATCTAAATATCAACTCATTAATTTCATGGATGGGGAAACTGAAGTCAACAGTATTCAAATGGCAGGCACTATGTTACATACAACTTTCTTTAAAAAGAAAAATACGTTTCAAAAAATTCTAAATAACCAAATAAAAAATGCCAAAAATAAGACCTCTCTAGATTTAGTGATAAGGAATAAGATAAACATTATTGTAAGATTTTATTGTTTTTCACAGTATACAACAAGCAGCAATTTTAATATTTCTCTAGTTTTTTATTGCTCTGTCACAATTTTTCATAAACTATATTACTTAGAGAAATAACTTTTTCTAACAAAAATAAACTGAGTTCCTATCTATCAGCATTGTGAGGAAAATTGTCAGGCACTGCAGAAAGAAATATAGGCTCAATTTTATTTGAGTAAGGTATGAGCAAGGAATATATTACCCATTTCTCCATTAAGTGACTTCTTTGGTTATCAAACATACACCACATTATCTACCCTGAATTTACCCTACTGTTTCTCTAAAGAAGGGCTGCATATAAAATAGAAGATTATACAGACATATATATTTAAACACATCCATGGAAAGGAAAGAGTTTATATTTCTATTCAATAGCTACTAAGGAAAGTGAAAAACCTCAGTTCTGTATGAATGAAATATTAGGAGAATTTTAATAATGTATACAAAAACAATACTATGTTATTATTGCATTAGTGTATTTTATTTTAGAGACGAACAGAGAATGGTCTAAAAACATGGTTACTGGGGGTGGCATGAAGCACAGCCCAGTGTGGTTAACTACCATCAACTGGTGGATATCAAGTATTGGCTCTTCTTCCAAATAACTATCACTATTTTACAGCTTCTTCCTTAAAACATTCCTTGTTGTTACAAGATCATGGAAAAAACACACGACCCAATTCACTACCAAAAAAAATACACTAAATAGAAAAAATACAAATAGACTAAGTCAAGGTTAAGAATATATGTAAGCTTACATAATCTTGTTTAACTGAAAGAGAAGTAATCCATGAAGACAAAGCACCAGAATTTAATAGAAATAATTGCAGTTTGGCCGGGCGGTGGTGGTTCACGCCTGTAATCCCAGCATTTTGGGAGGCTGAGGCAGGCGGATCATGAGTTCAAGAGATCAAGACCATCCTGGCCAACATGGTAAAACCCCGTCTGTACTAAAAGTACAAAAAATTAGCCAGGCGTGGTGGTGTGCACCTGTAGTCCCAGCACTTTGGGAGGCCGAGGCAGGCGGATCATGAGGTCAAGAGATGGAGACCATCCTGGCCAACACGGTGAAACCCCGTCCCTACTAAAAATACAAAAAATTAGCCGGGCATGGTGGTGGGCACCTGTAGTCCCAGCTACTCAGGAGGCGGAGGCAGGAGAATTGCTTGAAACCAGAAAATGGAAGTTGCAGTGAGCAGAGGTCGCGCCACTGCACTCCAGCCTGGCGATAGAGCGAGACTCTGTCTCAAAAAAGAAAAAAGAAAGAAAGAATAGCAGTTTGTCAATCAAGGTAAACTACCTTTTCTTCCTATTCTTCCATTTTTTTGGTTTCTGAAATGTAGGTTTGGATGAGATGATCTGTAGGTTCCATAGAGGTCTGTAATTTTAAATGTGTTTGCTTAAACACTTCACATTTTCTAAATCATTATGCAAATAAATTAAACATTATTTGGACCTCAGGGTAATATGAGATCATACAATGAGGGGATATGAAGCGATCGACCATTTTGCATTTATCTTTCATGAGAAAAAAAGGTTTTTAACCACAATAAAATTCAACAAGAACCTTTATATCACAAACTGAATGACAACTTAAAATAAAATTTAAAAAGCTTTGAGTAAATTAATTGTGTCTGAAGAACTTCCTAAGCCAATGGATAATGCTTCTTTTTGTAAGGTAACACAAAATTTTTCAGTTTAATCTTGCCAACTGCAGGGTTGACTGCATGATAATTAAATGAAATTCTATTAGTTCACCCAGATATTACATTATCATTGTAGATTAGAATACAGGCAGCCCCCAATTTACAGTGGTAAAATTTACTATTTTTCAACTTTATAATGGTGCAAAAGTCACACATATGCAGTAGAAATCATACTTTAAATACAATTTTTGATGTTTTCCTGGGATGGTGATATGTAGCATGATACTCATGATTCTGGGCAGTTGCAGTGATCCACAGTTCCCTGAAAGCCACGTGATCATGAGGGTAAACAACTGATATTCCACAGTATACTGAGTTGCCAGCATTGTTTGGATATTGTATTTTATGTTTTTGCATCCCATCACGTCTAAAAAAAAAAGGCCAATGTGTCTCCTGTTTCTGGTAAGAAAAAGAGGAAGGCAACTCTTGAGAACTCAAATTAATTGCCCAGCAAGAAGGTGGCAAGCCAATAATGGCTGTTGCATATGAGTTAGGGCTTTCATAATCCACAGTCTCAACCGCCTTAAAGAATAAGATGTGACTCAGTGATGCAGTGAAATCATCAGCATCAGTTAAATGTACTGTCATCACTGTTAAAAACCTGGGTCCGGAAGATGGCTGAATAGGAACAGCTCAGGATTGCGGCTCCCAGTGAAAGCACAGAGGGTGAGTGGACGCCGAATTTCCAGACGGATTTTTATTGCCCACAGACTAGGAGATTCCCAGGCGGAGGAGCCCTATGAGTCGCCAGCGCAGCACTTTTGGCCAGCGTGGCTGTTTTGCCGGCACCCCGGCGTGGCAGTTCTCCGAACAAAATACCCTAGTCTGTGTCTCCCTTCTAGCTGGCAAGTGGAGCTTCAGGAAGGCAGAATCACCCATTCATCTGATTAAAAAGGGGTCTGAAACAGGGAGCCAGGCCAGGAGATTCCCAGGCAAAAAAAGCTCCATGAATATCAGCGCCGCTGTTTCAGCCGGTGCAGTGGGTCACTGCAAGGGAAATCACACAGATCCCGGCGCCTTTTCATCAGGTGACTGGAACACCAGGGAGAGAGTCAATCGTTCAACAAAACACAAAAAAGGCTCTGAGGCAGGGAGCCAGGTGATCAGGCACAGCTGGTCCCACCCCCATTTAAAAAAAAAAAAAAAACAGCAATTGGAAACACTCAGGGTTGAGAGTTTCACAGCAAGCACAGCTGAACCCTGGACAGTCCAGCTTTGTGGGGGAGGGGCATCCACCATTACCAAGGCACTCCACCACTATGGAGGCAGTCCGCCATTGCTGAGGCAGCTTGCCGTTACCAAGGCAACCCGCCGTTACCGAGGCAACCCGCCATCACAGAGACTCCACCATTACAGAGGTGAACCGCCACTGCCGAGGCAGTTCTAGCTACACCCATATACACAGGACTGCAAGGAAGTTCACACGGCAGCTGGGCGGAGCCCACAGCAGCCCAGCAAAGCCTAGGCAGGCAGACAGTGACTAGGCTGCCTCCTTGCTGGGCAGGGCAGCCCTGAAAAAAAAAAACACAGCAGCACAATGGAAACTCATAAATAAAGCCCTAACTCCCTGGGACAGAACACCT
>CAUYLG010021616.1:0-144213 GCA_963573385.1 Cacajao melanocephalus | reverse complement strand
TTCTAATAAAAACACAACAACGGCCAGGGGTGGTGGCTCACGCCTGTAATCCTAGCATTTTGGGAGGCTGAGGTGGGCAGATCACCTGAGGTCAGGAGTTTGAGACCAGCCTGGCCAACATGGTGAAACCCTGTCTCTACTAAAAATACAAAAATTAGCTGGGTGTGGTGGTACGCGCCTGTAGTCCCAGCTACTTAGGAGGCTGAGGCAGGAGAACTGCTTGAACCCTGGAGGCAGAGGTTGCAGTGAGCCAAGATCACACCAATGCACTCCAGCCTGGGTGACAAGAGCAAGACTCCATCTAAACAACAACAAAAAAACAAAAACAAAAATTAGGCGGGTGTGGTGGCACGAGCCTGTAGTCCCAGCTACTTGGGAGGCTGAGGCATGAGAATTCCTTGAACCTCAGAGGTGGAGGTTGCAGTGAGCTGAGATCGTGCCACTGCACTCCAGCCTGAGCAACAGAGCAAGACTCTGTCTTCAGAAAAAAAAGAACGGTTCCTGCCCTTGTGAGGCAGACACACTAGTGGGGAGGACAGATGTTAAACGGGCCACACATATGAAATAATGTTGTGATAAGTGCTGTGGCTAAATCAGGGCCTAGCCAGAGGGTACTGGGTGCTGGTGGGGAAAGAAGGGGCCCCACTGAGCCAGGAGGAAAAGAAGCGCCACCACGTGAGAAGGGGTAAGATCATGCGAAGTGGTGGGAACAGCTAAGGATGTGCTAAGATCCCCAGGTGGAAGAGGAGGTGGCGGGTCCAGGGAGTCCACAGGTTGGCATGGCTGTGCAGGTGATCAAGGGGAGGAGACAGGTGGAGAAATGGGTGGGGCTGGCTCCTGCGGGTTCAGGGCAGAGTTTGGATCTTATGGCAACCACTGGAGGGTGTAAACACAGGAGAGACATGACAGAATGGACATTTTAGGAAGGTCACTTTGCTGCTGTATGGCAAGTGGCCTGGAGGGGACAGGGTGGAGGCAGGAGACCGCTGAGAGCTGTCACAGTTGTCTAGGTGAGAGGATGGGGGCCCAGGCCGTGGAGATGGAAGAGGAGAGCAAAGTTGCCACCTGTTAAATTGCCACCTGTTTGGGAGGCAGACTGGTCAGGACCTACTGAAAGACTGTGGAGGGGTGAGGGCGAGCATGGGGTCAAGGATGACTCCCAGCATACTGAGCTGGATGCCCAGGGACAGGGGGCACTATTTCCATGGATTCCGCAGGAAGTGGAAGGGAAGAGTAGCCTCTTCCCCCAGAGCTCCAGAGAAGGGGCAAGGGCTGGTGAGGAGGGGAGCAGAGCAGAAGGAGAGGGAGAAACAAAGTGTACGCATGTATCAAAATGTCACTTATACTCTATGTACAATTGTTATGTATCAATTCTTTTGAAAGTGGGGCTGGAGAGGAAGCAGGGACAAATATATCTTCTGCACTACCACAGGACCTGAACAAACGGGACGTACGGGAACACGGAGATGCCCTGGGCCTTCAAAGAACCACCAGAGCCTTGGTACTGTGAGGAGGATAGGTGTCAGTGAGTTTCTCCAGGACTCCCTTACATTTTACACACGTGGACTCAAGAGGCCCAGGAGAAGGGGAAGACCTTCCAGCTGATGCATCCCACTTGGCACACAGTCTAAAGTCTTTTAAAATTACAAGCGGGGGACCGGGCATGGTGGCTCACGCCTGTAATCCCAGCACTTCCAGAGGCCAAAACAGGCAGATCACTTGAGGTCAGGAGTTTGAGACCAGTCTCCCCAACATAGTGAAACCCATCTCTACTAAAAATATAAAAATTAGCCAGGCATGGTGGCGGGCGCCTGTAATCCCAGCTACTTGGGAGGCTGAGGCAGGAGAATCGCTTGAATCCGGGAGGCGGAGGTTGAACCTGGGAGGCGTGATCTCTTGCCACTGCACTCCAGCCTGAGTGACAGAGCGAGACTGTCTCAAAAACAAAAGACAAAAACCATGCCGGGCACAGTGGCTCACACCACTTTAAGAGGCTAAGGTGGCAAAATAGCTCAAACTCCAAAGTTGAGACCAGCCTGGGCAACATGGCAAGGCTCTGTCTCTACAAAAAAAAGAAAAAAAAAAAAAGCCAGGCGTGGTGGTGTGCTTGTGGTCCCAGCTACTCAGGAGGCTGAAGTGGGAGGATCCGTTGAGCTTAGTAGTTCCTGGCTGCAATGAGCCGTGTTCGCGCCACTGTACTCCAGCCTGGGTGACAGAGCAAGATTCCGTCTCAAAAAAAAAAGAAAAAAAAGCACTTAACCACATCTAGCCATGAGCACATCTACCCTCGTAAAACTTTTCCAGCGCGTCCCAGCGGTGCCCCTCATCATCTGGCGGCCTCTACGCCTCTCTGAGGCTGACAGACCTATTCCCCTCTCCAGGGACAGGAGCTCGCACCGCTGAGCCTTTACTCTTGTTCTTCCCTCTGCCAAGGGCACCGTTCGACTCCTTTCTGCCTGGAGAAGCTGCTACTCTTCCTCTAAGGATCCTTGAAGGCAGAAGGAGCAGCCACCTCCCACTCGTGGCTGCTGCAAGCAAGCTGCTTTGACCTCTTTCTAGAGCTGGGCTTGGTGCTGGAGTCCGAGTCTCCCGCCCAGGGTGGGTCCGATGGTCTTGCTTGCACCCTGTATCCCTCGACAGACGCCCGTGAAGTTTACTAAGCGGGTGACCCCAGAGAGCTCGCCCCACACTCCAAGTCCAGCGCTCGGTCCACTGCACAGGGACCTCGCGCCCCGGAGCTGCGTCCTCTCTGCCCTTCGCGTTCCGGTGCGCCGCCCGCGGAACGCCCCGATCTCCAGAGGCGCGGAAGGCCGGAGCAAGACTGGAGAGCCAGGAGCAGCTGGCTGGCTGGCTGGCGCCTCGGGCCTCCCCAGTCACGTGACACCCCGTACAACGTGCGGCGTCACGTGACGGCGGAGGCTGCGAACGTTTTTCTCACGTGACGGAGGCGCCTGCACATGGACCAATGGGGAGGTGGGGGCGGAGCCGGCAGGGGCGGTGCGCGGGAAGGGACCCCGGGCTCCGCGGCCGCGGAGAGCCGGGCAGTGCTGGCCCTGGGTTGGGCGCCGGGGCAGCATGAAGTGTCTGGTCACGGGCGGCAACGTGAAGGGTGAGTGCAGGTCGGCCTGGCGGCGGTGCGGCATCCGAGGAACCGCCAGCCTAACCCCCTTCCGCTCTCCTCCCCGCAGTGCTCGGCAAGGCCGTCCACTCCCTGTCCCGCATCGGAGACGAGCTCTACCTGGAACCCTTGGAGGACGGGGTGAGGGGCTGGGGTGTGGGGGGCGGGTGGGACTCCAGCCGGGAGGGGGTAACCCAGACCTGAGTCTCGCCTCCACCAGGCGGGATGACCGCGGGCAGATTTGCCGGAGGAGTTTCAGTTTCTCAGCCTGGCGCCTGTCATATTCCCAGGCCGGTGTGTGAATGGAGGGAAGCTGGCCTCCTGCGAGCGCCTGGGGGATGACGTGCATTTAGAGGAACTCGGGGGAAGGCCCGGGTGTGCGACCCGTCCACTGCGGCAGCAGTGCCGAGGCCGACTCTGAAGGCTTCATGGAGAAGGAGGGTTTCAACAGGTGGTGGCGGAGCGGGAGGACGACAGGGCAAGTGTCGGCAGAAGCAGCCAGAGGGCTGGGTCTGTGGCTGCCCTCGGACCACGTCCCTCTCCCTGCTCTTCGTGGCGCAGCTCTCCCTCCGGACGGTGAACTCCTCCCGCTCTGCCTATGCCTGCTTCCTCTTTGCCCCGCTCTTCTTCCAGCAGTACCAGGCCTCCACCCCCGGTCAGGACCTGCTGCGCTGTAAGATCCTGATGAAGGTGAGGCCCTTCCCTCAGCAGTGGCACTACCCCACCCCGGGAATCTCCACCAGCTGTGCCTCTGCTCTGGGGTACTCAGTAGATGCTAAGTGGGGAGAGAGAGACACGTGCAAGCCCAATCCATGCAAATCAGAGGGAGGGGCATGGTAAAAGCATCACAGTGGGGACCTGAGAGGGTGGTGACGCTCAAGTTCGTTAAGAAAGGTAAGCAGGTCGGCCTGGCGCGGTGGGTCACGCCCGTGATCCCAGCACTTTGGGAGGCCAAGGCAGGTGGTTTAGGAGATCGAGACCATCCTGGCCAACATGGTGAAACCCCGTCTCTACAAAAATACAAAAATTAGCTGGGCGTGGCAGCACGCTCCCGTAGTCCCAGCTTCTCGGGAGGCTGAGGCAGGAGAATCGCTTGAATCCGGGAGACGGAGGTTGCAGTGAGCTGAGATCACCCCATTGCATTCCAGCCTAGCAACAGAGGGAGACTCCGTCTCAAAAAAAAAAAAAAAAAAAAAAAGAAAGGCAAACAGGTCTTTCAAGGCGTTCCAGGCATAGGGAAGAGCATGAATGAGGCCTAGAAGGGTACCAGTGTCTCGCATGGTGTGGGAGACCTTTTCCCAGTTTCATGCTGGGCCCATGGTAAGGGCCTGCATGGGACAGGAAAGCTGGTCGCAGAGACAGGGTGCCAGGCTGAGGTGTCTTACCCTATGCAGTCCTTCCTGTCTGTCTTCCGCTCACTGGCGATGGTGGAGAAGACAGTGGAAAAATGCTGCATCTCCCTGAATGGCCGGAGCAGCCGCCTGGTGGTCCAGCTGCACTGCAAGTTCGGTGAGTGGGCAGCCGGCCAGCCAAGGGGTGCCTCAGCCAGGAGGTTGGCGAGGCCCACTGAGACCCTGTCGCCCATGCAGGGGTGCGGAAGACTCACAACCTGTCCTTCCAGGATTGCGAGTCCCTGCAGGCCGTCTTCGACCCAGCCTCGTGCCCCCACACGCTCCGCGCCCCAGCACGGTGAGCACAGCCTGCCCACCTGCCCGCAGCTCCACCCCGGGTCTGTCTCTTCCTTCTTTGGGGCTCCAAAGGTTGATTTCAGAAGGTGCCTCCTTCATTTTCTCCACAGAGTTTCTGTGAACCTCAAAGACATCCCACGGCCCTCTGTGCGCTCAGGTCCTTACCTGGCTCTTTAAAGGCTGAGGACACTTGGAGGAGGGGCAGGCACCTCCTTGCTCCATTCTCCTCAGTGTTAGGAGCCTGCATTCCCCATCGCAAAGGTCTGACTTGACTGTCTGGCTACTCAGACCCATTCCAATTCCTCTTGTAGGGGGCGCATTTCTGGCCTGTCACCACCTTTCGTCCGGTTTGAGTAACCTTGAAGGTCTGCCCCTGACCTGTGGCTCAGAGGTTCAGACCCCTTCTCTGGCCTGGGCATCTTTCCAGAGGTGTTCCCCATTCAAGGGCAGCCTCTCTCCCTGACTGCCTAGGATCTGGCTTTGAGGAGTCCCCAAGGCCAGGGCAGGAGGCTGGAGGGGAGGTTGTGGTTCAGGAGGGCCGCCTGAACAATCAGCTGTGGGATAGAGCTGTTCTGGGCAGTCCGAGCACTGGGGGCTCTCAGCGGCCAGGGAAATGGGAACTCAAGTGGAAGCAAAGGTCCCTGGAGAGGACCAGGTCGGAGAGGAGTGGGCTCTCCCCCTGCCCCACGCTGGACACTGCTTGCATTCAAGCGGCCTAAGGTCCTGCTCATTTTTCAGGGTGACTGAAGATCCCTTTGGGTCCTGACATCTGTTGTCCCCAGGTTCTCTTGAGCCATCACTGCTCAAAGCTCTTTTGGGTAGTGAGAGAGGGATTTTTTTTTTTTAAATGAACAGTTGTTTCTCTTGTTTTGAGATGGAGTCTTGCTCTGTCACCTGGGCTAGAGTACAGTGGTGCAATCTTGGCTCACTATAACCTCTGCCTCCTGGGTTCAAACGATTCTCCTGCCTCAGCCTCCCGAATAACTGGGATTACAGGCATGCACCACCACCATGCCTGGCTATTTTTTTTTTTTTGGAGACCGAGTTTCACTCTTGCTCCCCAAGCTGGAGTACAATGGCAAGATCTTGGCTCACCGCAACCTCCGCCTCCCAGGTTAAAGTGATTCTCCTGTCTCAGCCTCCTGAGTAGCTGGGATTACAGGTGCCCACCACTACACCTGGCTAATTTTTATATTTTTAGTAGAAATAGGGTTTCACCATGTTGGCCAGGCTGGTCTTGAACTCCTGACCTCAGGTGATCCACCTGCTTCGGCCTCCCAAAGTGCTGGGATTACAGGCATGAGCCACCATGACCGGCTGAGTTTTTGTATTTTTAGTAGAGAAGAGGTTTCACCACGTTGGCCAAGCTGGTCTCAAACTCCTGACCTCAAGTGATCTACCGTTGGGGTCTCCCCAAATGCTGGGATTACAAGTGTGAGCCACCGTGCCTGGCCACTCTGTTGTTTTTAACCCTTGAGCAGGGCCTTGGGAATCTGTGCTCTTCCCGTTTTAGTGTGCGCTGTGGAAGTGAATACCCTCTCTCATGAATAATCTCAAATACACGTAAAAGCAGAGCAGCTCCTGTCCCCACTTGACTTGAAGCAGATTCCAGATGTGATATCTGTAGAGCAGTGGGTATCCTTAGAGGATAAGCATTTCAGGCCTCTTTCTGAAGGCCAGCTTGGTAGGGCCGCATGAGTGCCGAGTCCTGCCTCTGGGCCCTCTCCCTGCTCTGCAGGGTCTGGTGCTGCCTACCAGGTTTGGGCGACCACTGCGACCAGCCCCCAGCCCCCTCCCTCCCGCCTTCTCTGGGCTTCATCTATGTGCTAGGCCTGTGACCATCCATGTGGGTGCCTGTGTCACCCCTGCCTCAGGTGACAGGGCCAAGCATTTAGGGTGATGCTCCGCCCTGTTCACAGGGTCCTGGGGGAGGCTGTCCTGCCCTTCCCTCCCACGCTGGCTGAAGTGACACTGGGCATTGGCCGTGGCCGCAGGGTCATCCTGCGCAGCTACCACGAGGAGGAGGCAGGTGAGGGAGCTGGACATGGAGTGGGACAGAGCAGAGCTGCGGGTGTGAGAGAGGCGGGGCCCAGGTTCCTCCTATTCTTCCTCAACAGATAGCACTGTCAAAGCCATGGTGACTGAGGTGTGCCTTGGGGAGGAGGACTTCCAGCAGCTGCAGGCCCAGGAGGGGGCAGCCATCACCTTCTGCCTCAAGGAATTCCGGGTGAGGTTCCCCCCACGCATTCGCCTTGGGTCCTCCCTGCCTAGCCCAGCCCAACCCTGCCCCGCCCCGCCCCTCCCCGCCCAGCCCAGCCCAGGGCCTCACCTGCCACCTCTTCCCTCCCAGGGGCTCCTGAGCTTTGCAGAGTCGGCAAACCTGAATCTTAGCATTCACTTTGATGCTCCAGGCAGGTAATTTCCAGCCTCAGGACAGGGAAGGGCTCTGGGATGCCAGGAGCTGAATGGGATGACCTAGCTTGGGGCTCCTGTCCCCTGCCCAGGCCTGCCATCTTCACCATCAAGGACTCTTTGCTCGACGGCCACTTTGTCTTGGCCACACTCTCAGAGACAGACTCATACTCCCAGGACCTGGGCTCCTTGGAGCGCCACCGGCCAGTGCCTCAGCTCCAGGCTCACAGGTAAGGGTACCTCCCCCCACCTCATCCTTTCCCCCTGTGGGTGCATCCCAGCCTGAGACTACAACTTCCAGCTTCTGCACTTCCCCCCATGTTTTCTCTCTCTGAATCTCCCCTCCCCCTCCAGCTCCTCCCGTCTCTCTCAGGCCCCAGCCCCTACCCCTACAGTGCTCACAGCTGCCAGCCCTGCAGGCTCAGCCTTCTGGGTCAGCTGTACTCAGAGACCCCTCCCACCCAGGGAAGCAGCCCTAAGGACCTGCCGGCTTCCTTCTCTGGCTGAGGCTTCCCCTCTGAGCCTCCTCCCAGGCCAAGGAGGGAAAGGGCTGCTGGGAGGCAGGGAGCTGCCTGGGCCGGGGGAAAGCAGGTGGCTGGAAGGGCAGGTGGGCTGGGGAGGATGGGCCCAGCGCAGTTTCAGCAGCGGAAGTTGTTGGGGCTGGCCCCCAGCCCAGTATGTCCCTGGGCTCCTGTGCTCTCCAGCTCCTGTCCCCTGGGAAGGTGGGGGCTTGGGCCCCACATAGCCCATTTCACAGGACTTGCTGCTCCCCTCCCCAGCTGAGCTAAAGTAGCCCGGGGATGCCTCCCTCAGGCCCCTACCTGAACTCTGATCAAAGAGATTCCTGGCCCACCCCCTCCAGGAAGCCACCACTTAACTCCTGCATTCTCTCCTCTCCAGCCAAACCAGGAAGTCGTAAAACCAAGAGATCTCCACTGGTCAGGGGGCCCCCAAGCTGGCTTGGAGCCCTCCTAGGTGGGGCCCTGCCTCTGCACCCTCTCTCCCCTCCCTGTTCCTCCCTGATACTCTGATTCTGCCTACAGCACACCCCACCTGGACGACTTTGCCAACGACGACATCGACTCTTACATGATTGCCATGGAAACCACTATAGGCAATGAGGGCTCGCGGGCGCTGCCCTCCATTTCCCTATCACCTGGCCCCCAGCACCCCCAGAGCCCTGGCCCCCCCTCTGAGGAGGAAGATGAGGCTGAGCCCAGTACAGTGCCTGGGACTCCCCCACCCAAGAAGGTAGGGGCTGAAGGTGAAGGCGGGGGTGGGGGTTGGGTGGGGAAGGGAGCAGCCTCTAGAACTCACGTGTTCTTTCCAGTTCCGCTCGCTGTTCTTCGGCTCCATCCTGGCCCCCGTACGCTCCCCGCAGGGCCCCAGCCCTGTGCTGGCTGAAGACAGTGAGGGCGAAGGCTGAACTGAGAACCTGAAGCCTGTACCAGGAGGCCTTGGACCAGATGAAGCCCCAGCCAGTGGCAGAGCTGGGTCTCAGCCCTGGGGATCAGGAAGGTGGGCCTGCTGGAGCTGAGCTGTTCCACTGCCTCTCGAAGGCCCCAGCTGGCTGCCACTGTGAAGCTGTCCTGCAGTGGTTGGGCCTGGGTCCTGTCATCTCCCTACAACCCCCAGCCAATGACTCTCCAGACCTGGTCCTGAACTACTGATGATGTTCCTACTTATTTCCCATTGAGCATCAAGCTATACTCCAGCTGGCCAAAGCTGGAAACCTGTCTTCCTAGCTCACTTTCCTAAGGAAACTGTCACAGCAGGTGCTGCTGGCCCCTGCTGACCCAGCTTCTCTGCAGTCATGACCTGTTCCTTCCTGAAGAAGTCCTGGGCATGCATCTGGGACCCCCTGGAGCTGACAATTTTTCTTGCTTTCCTGATACTCTTTGGTGCTGACTTGGAATTCTAAGAGCCTTGGATCTGAATGTGTGGCTAGGGCCCAGTGCCCAGCCTCCCAAGTGGCTCTGTGCAGAAGGGCTGCCAGGCAGTATCTTAGACGTGAGACGGAGACCATGGCGAGAATCCAGCTTTGACCTTTATTCAAGAGACCAGATGGGGTTGCCCCAGGAACCGGCTGCCAGCCCTGAGGCCAAGCTCGGCTGGAGCCCCTCGACCTGGCCTGCCATTGCCCTGAGCTGCAGCCTCAGCCCCAGGATCCTGCTCACAGGCCCTGCAGGTGCAGGCAGGAAGAAGCCCTGGGGGACTGGACGCTGCTATTAATTCATTAAAAAAAAAAATACACCAAGGCTCCATGTTCCCTGTGACAGGTGGGCCTGAGGGGCCGGTGTGACACCTGCCCCCCCACCATGGCAGCATGATTTCTGTACAATCAATCCATCATCTGGGACACGGGGCGGTGTGCGGGGGCTATTTCTTGGCTTTGGCGGAATTGCGGGGCGGGGTGATGGGTCGGCCTCCAGGGTTCAGGCCACTGAACTGCCCATACTTCCCCTTGTTCTTGTCGGCGGGCTTGAGGATCTAAAAGAGACAGGGTTGGTCAGGCTCGTGAGGCTGAGCCATAGGGCCTAGCGGCTCCCTTCTTCCCTGCGCTTACCTGGAAGGAGCACATGAGGGTCTCATCCACGCTCATCATGGCACCAGCATTGTCAAACTCGCCACAGTAGTTGGGAGCTGAGAAAAGTGTCACCAGCTGCCGCTTGGCAAAGAACTCATAGCCATCTTCTACCACCTGGGTGTGGACCAGAGCAGTCAGTCCTGCGTGCTGGCACTGCCCTCCCCTTCTCCCACCCCAGGCCAGAGCCACCAGCCCACCTGGTGCGCCCGGCAGATGAGGTCCAAGTCGTGCTTGTGCAGGAACTTGGCCACCACCTCGGCTCCAAAGGTAAAAGAGACGCCACGGTCGTTCTCGCCCCAGCCCTGCACGTCCTTGTCAGGGTCAGACCACAGCAGGTCACACAGCAGGCCCTGGTCAGGCACATCCGTGGGCCGCATGATACGCCGGATCTGCTCCATGGATTGCAGGTCTGGGGACAAGCCTGGGGGACCGGGGAAGTCCACATCCTCAAGGACATCCTCACTCCAAGAAGCCGTGGCCAATCAGCCTCACCTTTCCCACCACCCCCTTGGTCCCTCCACAGGTCTCCTGGGCACCCAGGCAGGCAGGTCATCCCCTTCCCCTCAGCTTTTGCAGGTTCCCAAAGAGGCACAAAGATGTCCCCACTCTCAGGAGCATAGAGCTCCCAGGAGAAAGACAAGCCAAGCCCATTCCATGTAGGAGGCACAAGGGAGTGAGCCTAGCCCAACACAGGGGTATGGGAGACACTTCCTGGAAGAAGTGACCTCCCAGACGAGACAGACCTAAGGAGAGCTGGCCTGGCAACGGGGGGATGTGGCCAGGTCTCCTCCCCAGCCGTCCCCTCCCTCACCTCCATGGCAGCAGAAGATCTTTTCGTCCACGATGGCTGCGATGGGCAGGCAGTTAAAGCAGTCGGTGAAGGTTTTCCACAGTTTGATGTTGTAGCGTCTCTTACCTGCCCAGGAGATGGCTGTGAGGGGCCTGCCCACCCCACCCTCAACCTGGGTCCCTGGGCTATTCAGACGCCGCTGGGAGAGTCAGGCACCGAGGCAAACCAACCTCCACCCTGCCCCTGTCCCCACCCCTGCCTCTGCAGCCTATCAGCCTTCCAGGAACAATTCTATTTACTTTTTATTTTAATTTTTAATTAAAAGAAACAGGGTCTTGCTCTGTCACCCAGGGTCAGCTGGAGTGCAGTGGCGAGATCACAGCTCACGGTAACTTGGAGCTCCTGGGTCCAAGTGATCTTCCCGCCTCGGCCTCCTGACAGAAGTAATTCTAAAGCACCCAAGTCCACTGGAAACTGAGTTCCAATCTGGACCAGCCTCAGGGCTGGCACTCCCTGCACACCCCCACCCATGAGCCGGGCCAAGTACAGGTCTGGTTTATCTCAGCTTCTGGACAGCAGAGCCCATCTGCAAACACATCCTAAGTGCTTAGTAGCAAATGTAGGGGGAGCCTCACCAGGCAGGGCCCTGGGAGCAAGCACTAGAATACCAGCAGCCTTCCAGTCAGCAACCATGCCCCAGACCCCATGCCAGGAGGGGCAGGGCAGGCCCAAGAACGGACGGGGCTCTGCCTTCGTGGAGCGCACAGTCTAGCAAGTGTGTGTCAGATATGAGGCCAATGTGAGGATCCCGCTGAATAGTAAGGAGTGTTTCAGGACCCGGGCAACCCTGGATGCTCAGACCACTCACACTCGTCGTAGAAACCATAGATGCGGTTGATGCTGGCACACTCGTGGTTCCCACGGAGCAGGAAGAAGTTCTCGGGGTACTTGATCTTGTAGGCCAGCAGCAGGCAGATGGTCTCCAAGGACTGCTTGCCCCTGTCCACATAGTCCCCCAGAAAGAGGTAGTTGCTCTCCGGAGGGAAGCCCCCATACTCAAATAGTCGCAGAAGGTCGTAGTACTGGCCGTGGATGTCACCTGTGACCCAGGAAACCGAGTAAGCTAGATGCTGGGTCTAGACTTGAACCCAGGGCCAAGACTAGGCTCAAGGGAGGAGGGCTCCAGGAACTCTGCGGGGGCCAGTGCCACTTTTAGGAAGCCAAAGGGGCCTGGGCGGGGAGGGGGGGTGCTCACCGCAGATCTTGAGGGGTGCCTCCAGCTCCAGAAGAATGGGCTGGCTCAGGAAAATCTCCCGGGATTTCAGGCACAGACCGCGGATCTCGTTCTCTGTCAGCTGTACATTCTTGCCAGGCCGCGAGCCCTGCACTGGGGGCGCAATGCGGAGTCAGGACCCTGGCCCCTCAGACAAGAGGAGGGTGGGCGACACGTTGGCCCCATGGATACCTCCGGGGGCGCCTAGGCCTCCTCGGCCCCTCCTTGCCCAGAGGCAGCTGTTGCTGCTGAGCCTCCCGGGACGTCGGCCTCAAGCCTCCCAAGGGAAGCCCCCCTAGCTATCCTCAGAGCCTCGGGAGGCGACTGTCGTGAGCGGGGGCTACCGCCCGAAACCTCACAGCGCAGGACTCCTTCCTGGACCGGGCTTCCCGGGTTTCTCCCTCGCCCCAAGAGCCCAGGCAACCCGTGAGCCCCCGGCCGGGCAGAGAGGGCTGCTCAGCGCCTCGGAGCTGGCCCCGGACCTCTCAGGCGCGTCCGCGGGGGGGCGGCTGCGACCACGGAACCTCGCGGCGCGTCCCCGCCCAGTCTAAGCTGGCCCCGGGGGCCCGCCCGCGCGCCACTTCCGGGCCGGGCAGGGGGCCAGGGCGCGGCGGACGCCGACCTCCCCCGCCTCTGCCAACCTTCCAGCAGGCGCCCGATGATCGAGTCCAGGTTGAGCTTCTCGCTGTCGGACATGGCGGCGCCGCCGCTCCAGCCCAGCAGCTCCGGGCCCGCTCCTGCCTCCCGCCCTCCGGCAGCCTCCTTCCGGCCTGGCTCTCCTTCCGCCCGCCCCAGTCCGCCCCCGGCCCACCGCTCCGCCTCCGGGCCTCCCGGGCCCGCCCCGCCCGGCCCCCCGCGCTCTAGCGCCCCCGCTGGAAGTGAGGCGCGGCGGTCCGGGGGGCGGGGCCTCGGCGGCGGGCTGGGGGCGGGGTCTGTCGGGGGCGGGGTCGACGCTTGGTTACGCCCGAGAGGAGGTGCCCAGCTCCGTTCCGAGGATGTGGGGCCGGAAGGACTGTGGAAGTTGTTTTTCTCTTTCAAAAGCTGAACAGCCCTTCCCACCCCTGCCCTGGGTGGAGGGTGTTGTGAACACGTTAATAACCGGCTGCCCCGCACTGAGGGTTAACTTCTCCAAATGCAGAAAGGGAAACTGAGGCTCAAGAGATAGCAACAGGCTGGTTCAAGACCTGGACCTCGCTTTCACCGAGGACCCCCTTCCTCGTGGGTCTGTGTGGCCCCCAGGCGGCTGACCACACTCAAAGACAGCTAGAATTCCCAGCGCACTTTGGTCCTAGGGGCATGCTAAATTAATATTTTCTTACAAGTCCCATAATTAGCTTTTTTTTTTGAGGCAGTTTTGCTCTCTCCCACAGGCTGGAAGGCAGTGGCGCGACCTTGGCTCACTGTAACCTTCCCCTCCTGGGTTCAAGCGATTGTCGTGCCTCGGCCTCCAGAGTAACAGGGACTACAGGCAGAGGTCACTGCGCCCGCTAATGTTTGTATTTTTATTAGAGGAGGGGTTTCCACGTTAGCCAGGCTGGGTTTACAGGCGTGAGCCACCACACCTGGCCCCGTAATTAGCTTCGAGTAGCACAGTAATATTGCAGGGTGTGCACGTAAAAAGAATTACTTTATAAAGAGTAGACATTAAATGAACCATAATTATTGTTGGAACCCTGAGTTGGGTGCTTTACACACCAGTAACCTCAAAACTGGAGGTGGGCTGGCCATGGTGGCTCAGGCCTGTAATTCCAGCACTTTGGGAGGTTAAGGCAGGCAGATCATGAGGTCAGGAGATTGGAACCATCCTGGCTAACACAGTGAAACCCCGTCTCTGCTAAAAATACAAAAAATTAGCTCGGCGTGGTGGTGCGGGCCTGTGGTTCCAGCTACTCCAGGAGGCTGAGGCAGGAGAATCATTGAACCCAGAGGCAGAGGTTGCAGTGAGCTGAGATGGTGCCACTGCACTCCAGTCTGGGTGACAGAGAGAGACGATGTATCAAAAAAAAAAAAAATTAGCTGGGTATGGTGGCGCATGCCTGCAGTCCCAGCTACCAGGGAGGCTGAGGCAGGAGGATCTCTTGAGACCAGGAGGTGGAGGTTGCAGTGAGCCCAGATGTTGCCATTACACTCCAGCCAGGGTAACAGTGAGACCCTCTCTCAAAAAAAGAAACATAAAGGCCAGGCATGGTGGCTCATGCCTGTAATCCCAGCACTTTGGGAGGCTGAAGCAGACAGATTACTTGAGGTCAGGATTTTGAGACTAGCCTGGCCAACGTGGCAAAACCCCATCTCTACTAAAAATACAAAAATTAGCCAGGCATGGTGGCGCATGCCTGTAATTCCAGTTACTTGGGAGGCTGAGGCAGGAGAACCACTTGAACCCGGGAGGCGGAGGTTGCAGTGAGCCGAGATTGTGCCGTTGGACTCCAGCCTGGGTGACAGAGCAAGACTTTGTCTCATAACAAACAAACAAACAAACAAACAAAAGAACTGGAGGTGGTGTGGCCTCCTCCTCTAGCAGGCCTGGGTTCTACACACCCAGCACAGGAACTCAAGCCTGTAGCTTGGGGAGGGTGGAAGGAGCCCACAGCTCAGGGGCACTGGGGCAGGCAGGAAGAGTCACAGAGAGGAAGGGGTGACACCTCCCCACACTTGGGAGGGGCCCCCAGCGGTTGCCAAAGCTGTGTGAGGAGGAGGAAGTGAGAGGAGGAGGTGAGGTGCTGCGGGAGGTGAGCTGGGCTTGTGGGGACAGGGCTGGGCCTGGGGCTGGGTCTCCAGACAGAGGCCTGGCTTTTCTGTCAGTGTGCGGCCTAGCCCCCATCCCCATAAAAGAGGAGACATAGGGGACTTGGTGAGATACCCTGAAACCTCTCCACTCTGACCCTGCAGCCAGGCCCCAGGCTGGCCAGAGTGGTCCCTCACACTGGTTCTCCCCATTCTCTCTGCCTGTGGCATTGAAGGCTCGGGGCACCATGGCCCAGGCCCTGGGGGAGGATCTGGTGCAGTCACCTGAGCTGCAGGATGACTCCAGCTCTTTGGGGTCGGACTCAGAGCTCAGCGGGCCTGGCCCATATCGCCAGGCCGACCGCTATGGATTCATTGGGGGCAGCTCGGCAGAGCCAGGGTAAGGGGGCAGGGTGAGGGATGGTGGGATACTGGGACAGAGGATGGTGGGGGGAGGGCTGAATTCTGGAGTGAGGCCTAACTCAGGGAGGTTGGGAGGGTCTGGTGGTAGGGACTGGGAGGGGGACTCAGCCAGTATCACCCCTCTGTAGGCTCCAGGCAGAACCTAAGGTGGGAAGGGTCGGGGGAGGCCTCTGTACATCTCTCACCCCCAGCCTCCAAGGGTTTCACTCACCGCTGGGGCAGAACATCCTTCACCTTTGAACCTCTGGCCCAGGAATCCCAGATCCAAATCCCAGAACCCACACCTCCTCCTTCCCCTTTTCCCCAAGCTGCAGACAGAAACACAAGTTCAGATCTATACAGACACTTGTCCCAGGTCACACAGGGGATCAGAGACAGACCCAGACTGAAACTCTGAAACTCAGGACTCCAGGCTTCCAGTCCAGGGCTCTCTGCAGCCAGCTTCCCCTATGAATTTTCTGTGTCCCTGTCCTGGGTGACAGCCAGCCCGCCCCTCCCCCAGCACACACCCACTCACCTCTTCAGTCTCCTGCTTCTGCCCACATCGGATCCACATCCTTTCCTGTCCCTGTGACAAGCATTAGCAGCTCCCGGGTCACAGGTCATCCCACAGGGCTCCCAGAGATCCCTGGGGCCAGGAACTGGGCTCACCTGGGTAGCCTGAAGGGTAACAGCGTGCATAACAGCTGCCGAGCTCCTGGATACCTGTGCCACGCACCCCTAGGCCGGGCCACCCCCCTGCAGACCTCATCCGCCAACGGGAGATGAAGTGGGTGGAGATGACCTCTCACTGGGAGAAAACCATGTCCCGGAGGTACAAGAAGGTGAGAGGGCAGAGGCCCCACCCCGGCCTCCATGGCTCATTCCTCTCTGCCTCGGTCCACATCTTGGCAAAATGTACCCACCCTGGGTCCCAGCACCTCCTGCCTTTGCTCCCTGCCACCCAAAGTGGGCCCCTGCCTGCTGATGAGCTATGCCTGGGGCCTGCCAGCAGGAGCTAAGGAGGTTGCCTAGCGGAGCCCTCGACCTCGCCCACAGGTAAAGATGCAGTGCCGGAAAGGTATCCCGTCTGCCCTGCGTGCCCGGTGCTGGCCCCTGTTGTGCGGGGCCCACGTATGCCAGAAGAACAACCCTGGCACCTATCAGGTGAGGGAGTCGGTAGGGGCCCCAGCTCCCTTACCCAGAGCCCTGCACCACATGGAACCCTCACACCCACCTTCCCGGCTACCCACAGGAGCTGGCAGAGGCCCCTGGAGACCCACAGTGGATGGAGACCATTGGCAGGGACCTGCACCGCCAGTTCCCCCTGCACGAGATGTTTGTGTCACCCCAGGGCCACGGGTACGAGGCTGGTGATGCCCAGGGACCCCCAGCCCCACGAGCCCCAGGTGCTCTGGCCCACTTTCCCCAGCCCAGCTCTACAGTTTTGCATCTCAGGGGACCCAGCAAGGCCCAGGGAGGCCGAGGCCTGGGCAGAGGCCACCAGAGGGTGGAGAAGGGGTGCCTGCAGGACGGGCCCCTTATGGGGTCTTCTGGCACAGGCAGCAGGGGCTCCTGCAGGTGCTCAAGGCCTACACCCTGTATCGACCGGAGCAGGGCTACTGCCAGGCCCAGGGGCCCGTGGCTGCTGTGCTACTCATGCACCTACCCCCAGAGGTGAGTGACCTTGACCTTGCTCTGGGAACCCTAGTGACCTAGCCCAGGGAACCCCAACCCCAGGAACTGTGGCCTCAGAAACCTCAGACCCTGTCCTAGTGACCAGGGCCTCATGACTGCCAGCCTCAGTGACCTTCAAGCCTAATGACCTTGACTCCAGGAACCTTCACCTCAGCCTTGACCCTAGTCATCTAGGAGTCTGGATGTCATCACCTTGACCCCACGACTCCTGATTCTGAACTTAGGGAGTGTGACCCCAACCCCGATGACCCCAGAAACCCAGGACTTGAACTTTGGGATACTCCCAAACCTTGGCCAGTGGACCCCAACTCTAATCCTCAAATCTGTGACTTCCAACACCCTAAACCCACCAGCAGGCCCTGTCCTGGGCAGAGGAGGGGGCTTTTGGCAAGGGCTTCCCCGGAGCTGAGCAGGTTAGGAGTGGCCCTGAGCCCACTGTGGTGCCCAGGCCCTCCCCTTCACTCCTTCCCCCATCCTGCCTTCCTCTCCACGGTGCCTTCCTTGGTGGGCACTTATAGGCCTGTGCCCTGCCCCTTCCCCAGGAGGCCTTCTGGTGCCTGGTGCAAATCTGTGAGGTCTACCTCCCTGGCTACTACGGGCCCCACATGGTGAGAGACTGGCATGGGGGCTGGAGGAAAGAGGGGCAGGGGACTGGTGAGTGGGTGGGGTTGGGGGACTGAGGGAGGCAGAGCCTGGGCTCTGGGAGTGGCGGTGCTGGCCAGCTGATGGACATGCCACAGGAGGCTGTGCGGCTGGACGCCGAGGTGTTCATGGCTCTGCTGCGGCGGCTGCTCCCACACGTGCACAAGCATCTGCAGCAGGCGGGCGTCGGGCCCCTGCTCTACCTGCCGGAGTGGTTCCTGTGTCTCTTCGCCCGCTCCCTGCCCTTCCCCACAGTGCTGCGTGTCTGGGATGCCTTCCTCAGTGAGGGTGAGTGGGGCAGCCAGGTGCTGGGGCAGGAGCCTTGGGGTGTGGGTGGGGAGGTAGCTAACCAGCCCGGGGTTCCCTTTTGGGGCCTCGAATCACAGGATTGGGTGTACCGAAGGTGATGACCTGGTGCCTGGCGATACATCATCCATCACCCATCACCCAGGCACTGCCTGGTGCTAAGCTGGGCCAGGAAGGCTTCCCGGGAGGCAGATGAAGCAGGAAGTGGGTGATCACAGCCCGTGGAGGCCTCAGCGGCTCAGGGACAGGCACCTTCTGGGTGCTTACTGGCTCCAGACGTGGATCTGCAGCTGGGAATCAAGTGATCAAGACCTTCATTCTGGCGGGGGTGGGGGTGGGTGGCTACAGTAACCAAATTCACAAGATATTTATAGATCGTCAGAAGTGCCATGAAGAAAATAAAATGAGGGATATGACAGGGAGTGTCAGGGGAGTGCAGGGGTGATGGCTGCATTTCAGCTGCTTCTGGCTGCTCTGTGCAGGGGGAGGACTCACAGGGGTCCCTGTGGAGGCCTGGGGCCAGGAAAGCCACTGTCCCCAGGGGCCAGGCTATAATCGCAGGAGAGAGGGCTTGGAGCTGTGAAGCCAGAGATGGGGACGCTGGGGGCCAGGCCAAGAGCGGGAGGGGAGTCAGTGGGAGGGGAGTCAGGGAAGAGCCAAGCTGGACTACCTGTGTCTTTCGGACTCCGCCTTCATACCGCCATCAGTAACCCACCTGCATTCTGTTCTTTTTTTTTTTTTTTTTTTTTGAGATGGAGTCTCGCTCTGTCATCAGGCTGGAGTGCAGTGGTGTGATCTCTGTTCACTGCATCCTCCCCCTCCTGGGTTCAAGAGATTCTCCTGCCTCAGCCTCCCTAGTAGCTGGGACTACAAGCGCATGCCACCACTCCCAGCTAATTTTTGTATTTTTAGTAGAGACGGGGTTTCACCATGTTGGCCAGGATGGTCTCGATCTCTTGGCCTCATGAACTGCCCGCCTCAGCCTCCCAAAGTGCTGGGATTACAGTCATAAGCGCCCGTGCCCGGCCCCTGCGTTCTGTTCTATATGTGAGGTTTGGAGGTTGCACCTTAAAAAAAGCATGGTAGAAATCAGTCGGCATGCATACTAAGTGTCTGTCGTGTGCTCAGCTGGCTTCCTGCCCTCCACCCAGTGGGAGGACCATTGGCTGGCTTAGAGTTCTGGCCACAGATGTCCAAGTCACTATCCTTGTGGTCACTCCCCGAACAGGGGCTGGGCAGAGCTGGGCAGGGCGTGACCTGCCCACCTATAGGCAAACACTGCACAGGCTCCCTTATCAGAAGGACAATGGCATGAGTAGTGATTGTTCCTTGACAGTCACGGTCCTCACTCAGCCTGGGTGGTGCCCTGGCGGCTCTTCTCAGATCAGAGGCTGCCAGGAAGGGATTTTGAGGCTTCAGGACTAGCCCAAGGTCACATGTGTGGGGAGCGCTATGTTCCTGGTTTAGGGGAGAGCAGTTCTGCCTAGGTCTTTCTAGAATCAGAGGGTCACAGATCCAAGCTGGAAAGATCTTAAAGGGCACCACCTCACCTTTCCTTGTTCCTTGTGGAGATGAGCAAGCTGGGGCCCAGGGAGGGCTTGGTGTGAACTTACCCCCGGCTCCTGGCAGGAAGCTGGTGGCTTGGTGGGGGCAGGAGCATTGGGGTGTGGGCGGGGAACTAGCTCACCAGCTCTGGGGTTCCCTTTTGGAGCCTCAAGTCATGGGCCCAGGTGGGCTGAAGGTGATGGCCCTGTGCCTGGTGGCACATCACCTGTCACCCGGATGCCGCCTGGGGCAGGAGCTGGGTGATCACAGCACGTGGAAGCCCCACTAGCTCAGGGAGGGGAGGAGGCGCTTCTACCCGGAGCTCACAGGCACCTGCGGGGCGCTCACTGGCTCCAGACGTGGATCTGGTGTCTGAGAATCAAGTGATCGAGACCTTCATTCTGGTGGCGGTGGGGATGGGAGGTGCCGGTAACCAAATTCGAAAGATATTAACTCTGCCCCAAAGCATCTGTGGCTCTTGAGGCTAACTTGGCCAGTGCAGCGGCCTGTGTCACCTGAAATGCAACCCCACCTTCCGTTATTGCTCCTGAACCGGGGAGGGCAGAGCTGCAGGAGAGTGGCAGATGTATGGTTGAGAGCAGGTTTGGGTGCAGAACTGTGGAGTGAGCCAGCCCCTGGCCCGCAGGTGCCAAAGTGCTGTTCCGTGTGGGGCTGACGCTGGTGCGCCTGGCGCTGGGCACTGCAGAGCAGCGCAGGGCCTGCCCTGGCCTCCTGGAGACACTGGGAGCCCTTCGAGCCATCTCCCCCACGCAGCTGCAGGAAGAGGTCTTCATGTCTCAGGTGGGTGCCCCCGCCTCTCCGAGGACTGGCCCAGCCCCTGCTGCACGGGGGAAACTGAGTCCCAGGGCGGGAAGCCAAAGTGAGAATGGGGGCTTAGTTCCTGTCCCCTGAGCTGCCGACAACATGAAAACCCCAGGCCTCCAGTGGCTTTCTATGGCTCCCCGGCGAGGCTGCCTGTCAGCCCCTCAGCCCTCAGCCACTTCCGGGGCTGGGAACCTCACAGTTTCCTGTTTCTGCCCTGAGGCCGGCCAAACTCAGCGCCAATAGTTCCCCACAGGTGCACAGCGTGGTGCTGTCAGAGCGGGACCTGCAGCGGGAAATCAAGGCCCAGCTGGCCCAGCTGCCTGATTCTGCATCGGGGCCCCCGCCCCGGCCACAGGCCCGCCTTGCCGGGGCCCAAGCCATCTTCGAGGCCCAGCAGCTGGCAGGGGCGCAACGAGGTGCCAAACCTGAGGTGCCTCGGATTGTGGTGCAGCCCCCGGAGGAGCCCAGACCACCGCGGCGGAAACCCCAGACCCGAGGCAAGACTTTCCATGGGCTCCTGACTCGGGCCCGGGGCCCCCCACTTGAGGGACCCACCAGGCCCCAACGAAGCTCCACCTCCTTCCTGGACACCCGCTTCTGAGAGGACCATGGACTCGGTGTCCCCCAGGCTCGATCACCTGATGGCTGGTGCCAGCCCTGCACTTTACTCTTGGGACCTGGGGACTCAGCTTCCTTCCTGGCAAGGACTAGGTGGAGGAGGAGGAGGAGGTGCTCTGTGGTACATACTGGGTCAGGCACTAGCATGGAGAAGGGTCCCAGAGTGGGGCATGTGAGGACCCATGGAGCCATCCTGGTGCCCACGCCCTCACAAGTACCAAAGCCAGCACTGAACAAGTTGGGGAAGGGGTTGGCTGGGCCAAGGGACCCCAGAGAGCTCCAGGAATAAAATCTTGAACAGATGCGTCAGATGGTGCTGGATAAAATGCCCTCCTCCTAACTCCGACAGGCAGCCCCTTCCCCTCTTCCCTCACCTGCTCCCTCCCAGCTTCGCCCTCTCCTGGTCCTGCCCTGGTCCCGCCCTGGGGACATACCGAGGCTGCCCACTGGCCGCTGGGGAAGGTGTTTAGTGTAGTAAGAGCCAATTGAAAGTCGCCCTCCCCCAGCCTCTGGGGACAGGAATGGCTTTTGCACCTGTAGAAGGAGGGCGCCCCATGGATGGTGAGCCCAGGGGCTCTACCCGCTCTTTTGCCCTCCTTTCCCTCCCTCCAGGGTGGTTCAGGACTCTCTGGAATGGGGGACTCTAACCCGAGTCCTCCCCGCACCCATGGTCCTGGTCACATCTGTCAAAGGGACCCAGGCAAGAACAATGGCCCAGTGTGCCACGGACAAAGGAGAAAGGTCCCGCCGGCCCTCACCCCTCCCGGAGCCCTGCGTCTGCCCCCTCGGGACCGCCACCATGGAAACCCCCTCCTACACTCACTAATTGCCCCCGTGGGTGCCCAGGACTTGAGCCATCACCGGGGCAACGGGGCTGGTTCCCCAGTGCCCTCCCCTCTGTGGGGAACACAGCAGGACTCCATATGGACAGGAGGCATCTGCGGGCCCAGGCTCCAGGGCTGGCCATCGGGTGGGGTGTCAGTGGAGTCACCTGTCAGACTCTTGGTTTGGAATGTTCTTGCAACAGAGCCACAGGCTGTGTCTATGTGGCAAGTGCCAGGCCCCGGGTCCCTGGAAGAGGGAATCATGGTGGCCTAGACCCTTATCTGTCATTTCTCTGGGGGAAACTGAGGCGCAGGAGGAGCAGGAATTTGCAGACAGCCTGACTGTCCATGGCAGTCCCAAGGTTTACCCCTGCCCTGACCAGTAGCAGCTCCCCTCTGGGCAGCCCCCTGGGGAGGGGTGCTTTCTCCTGCTCCTTCCCCCCACCCCTAATCCCGCACCAGCCTTCCAGTGTGTAGATAAGGCAGCAGCTGGACTCCTGTGAGTTAGCACTCCAGAGCCTTCCTCCGCCCACTCCTCCTCACCGCGTTGGGGTGCCTGCAACTTAATAATCCCCTTACCTATAATTTACAAAGCCCTTTCCCAGAACCCCCCCCCCACCCCAGGCCCTCTCTCTGCAGGTAGCCCCTGATATCCCTGTTAGAGACACACAGGATCAGTGAGGCCAAGGACCTCACCCAGCCCCACAGTGAAAGGCAGAGCGGGCTGGAGTGCAGAGGCAAGGCTCTGTGCTGTGTAGACTATGCCTTAGCCTTAGACAGGGAGTCTCCTGGTGGAATCTCAGGCACTGTAGCAGGCAGGGTGGCCGGGGTGGGGGGCACTTGTCCCTGAAGTCCACTTGGGAGCTCCTCACCCTCCACAGGTTCAGCTCTTCTCCTGGGAGAACAGGGGAGCAAGGTGCAGCAGCCTCAGCCCTGGGTCAAGGGTCTGTCATGAACCTGCGGGGGCACGGTGGCAGTGGCTCACTCTGGACACTGACCCTAGGAGCAGGTGGTCTCCAGCAGGATCCCACTAGCTGGGGCTCAGTCACTGCCTTTTACTCAGGAGACTGTTTTCTGGGCAGCCCAGCTGTAGGTTTCCTTATCAGTCCTCTGCACCGGAGCCCTGACCCACGGGTCGGACAGAAGAGAACCGGTGCCCTCCTGGTGTGAACCCTCGAAAGAATGCATTCCCACAGGCCCTCCTCCGCAGGGCTGCACCGGCCCCCACAGCACCTTTTTGCTAGCTGGGGAAATATGTCTCTCCTCCAGGCAACATGCAGCCTCATCACAGTGCACGGTGTAGCAGAGTGGGGAGGGATCTCTCACCCAGGTGCCTTTGTGCAGTGAGCAACCTACACAACCGTACTCAGTGAACCTAGAAACGCCCTAAAGACCTGCCTGGAAAGGGGCTCAGAGAAGGGAAGCGATGCATCTGAGAGCACTCAGCGTGTGGGGACTGGTGCTGGGAGGGCCCCTGGGATGTCTGTCAGCCTCAGAGTGGGGCATGCAGGGTGGACACGAGTGGGGGCATGCAAAGGAATGAGGGGGCAAATGGGTGCCCGCCATGTGTTGGGGGGGTCCCACGGTCTCCATCTTGCTCTGCCACCCACTCAAGGTTCCCTGAATTCCCACAGCGTTCCAGGCTCCCAGAGGGATCAGACTTGGACTCTCCTGCACGAGAAAGGCCCTTTCTCCTCCTCTGAGCCTCAGTTTCTCCTGTGGATAATGCGATAATAGCCCCCACCCTAGCCTCAAGACCACTCTACCAGCACATGATGATGATGACGATGATGATGATGACTGTTAGTCCAGGTGGGCAGCAGCCGAAGCACTGCCTCCCCTCACCCTACCCCTACCTGGCTCAGCTCCGCCTCGGGTGATGTCCAGGCTTTCCTGGCAAGGGTAGAGCCAAACCACCCCGCCCACCTGCCTGCCCCAAGTCCCAGGGTCTTGAGCTGGGGCTGCAGCTGCCCAGCTCTGATTTCCCCCCCTGTATCCACAAGCCAAAAGCCAGTGCAGTCAGGACCAGCCAGGGTGGCCTGAAAGTGGGCACAGAACCACACAGCTCTCTGTGCATGCAGGCACACATTCTGGCAGAAGATCCCAGCTCTGCCAATCATCAGCTATGTGACTTTGGGCAAGTCACACCACCTCTCTGAGTCTCAGAATTGCTCCCTTGCCTGTGCAGTGTTAAGCCTGGGCTCAGTGTGCTCTGTATCCCCACTTGAAGATGAGAAAACTGAGTCCCCAGGGCTGCAGAGCTTGCTGGTTTGTTTGTTTTGAGATGGAATCTCGCTCTGTTCCCCAGGCTGGAGTGCAGTGGCGAGATATCAGCTCACTGCAACCTCCGCCTCCTGGGTTCAAATGATTCTCCTGCCTCAGCCTCCGGGGTAGCTGGGATTGTAGGTGCCTGCCACCACACCTGGCTAATTTTTGTATTTTTGGTAGAGACGGGGTTTCACCACGTTGGCCAGGCTGGTCTCGAACTCCTGACCTCAGGAGATCTGCCCATCTTGGCCTCCCAAAATGCTGGGATTACAGGTATGAGCCACTGCGCCTGGCCTAATTTTTTGTATTTTTAGTAGAGACGGGGTTTCACCAAGTTAGTCAGGCTGGTCTCAAACTCCTGATCTCAGGTGATCCGCCTGCCTTGGCCTCCCAAAGTACTGGGATTACAGGTGTGAGCCACCGTACCTGGCCTGCAGGGCTTGTTAAGTGTCAAAACTCATGCTCTTTGGATGACACCCCGGCCCCACAGTGGGATCCCATGGGAGCTCAGACCACCCATGCAGCAAGGGATTGGGTCTCCTGGGGTGGCTGCACCTCATTCCTGGAGCCTGGGCCGGGTGCAGGGAGGGCTGCAGGTGGACCTGGAAGCTATGTGGGGAATGTGGGCTGGGCGGGGCACTCTGGAGAAGACATTTCACCTCCCTGACGACCCCTCCAGTGGTAGACAGGATGGCTGCACAGACTGCCCTGTATATAGCTGCAGAAAGGGTCCAACAGCTGCCATCTCTGTCCCCACAGTGTGTGGGCCCCTCAGTACTCTCCCCCAGGCCAAGGGGCTCCCAAGGACAGCTGGGGCTCAATGTGTGTCGAGCTCTGAGACAGGCAGGGAGAGGGGCTGAGCGGGAGCCCTGAAGGGGAGGAATTGGAGCCATAGGCTGCCCCACTTAGGAGATGGGAACCAGCCCCATTCTAGGCTGGGGAGAGTGAGTTTCAGATCACAAAGTAGAGGGGCCCAGGCCCCACCGCCAGAGCTAGGATTGGAACCTGCTGGTGGGACACACTCTAGGAGAGGGTAAGAATCTCTGCGTGTGCTTCTGGGGGTAAATTGTGGCTGTGATCCAGGTCTCTTGGGGTACCCTTCTGTGGCTATCCAGGTGGGTGCACTTGGGTGTGAGTATGTGTATCTTGGGGAGACTGTAGCTTCAACTGAGGGTGTGGTGTTGATGAGTAGAGCAGATTTTTTTTTTCTTTTTTTTTTAAGAGATAGTGGGGGTGGGCACAGTGGCTCACACCTGTAATCCCAGTACTTTGGGGGGCCAAGGAGGGCAGATCACGAGGTCAAGAGCTTGACCATCCTGGCCAACATGGTGAAACCCTGTTTCTACTAAAAATACAAAAATTAGCTGGGTGTGGTGGTGCACACTTTTAGTCCCAGCTACTTGGGAGGCTGAGGCAGGCGAATTGCTGGAACCCAGGAAGTGGAGGTCGTGGTGAGCGGAAATCACGCCATTGCACTCCAGCCTGGGAAACAGAGCAAGACTCTGTCTTGAAAAAGAAAAAAAAAGGCAAGACATAGAGTCTGGCCGGGCACAGTGGCTCACACCTGTAATCTCAACACTTTGGGAGGCGAAGGCGGGCAGATCATGAGGTCAGGAGTTCAAGATCAGCCTGGCCAACATGGCAAAACCATGGCATGGTGGCGCACGCTGTAATCCCAGCTACTCAGGAGGCTGAGGCAGGAGAATCACTTGAGCCTGGGAGGTGGAGATTGCAGTGGGCTGAGATGGTGCCACTGCACTCCAGCCTGAGGGGAAAAAAAAAAGAAAAAGAAGAAGAAGAAGAAGAGAGAGAGAGAGAGAGGGAGAGAGAGGGAGATAGGGTCCCAGGGTCTCACTGTATTGCCCAGGCTGGAGTGCAGTGGCACAACCAGGACTAACTGCAGCCTCGATCCCAGGACTCGGGTGATCTTCCCACCTCAGCCTCCCAAGTAGCTGGGATGACAGGCCCACACCACCTCAACCAGCTGGTTTTAAAACAGTTTTTGTAGAGACAGGGACTTGCTATGTTGCCCAAGCTGGTTGCAAACTCCTGGGTTCAAGCAATCCTCCCGCCTCAGCCTCCCAAAGTGCTGGGATTCCAGGCAGCCACCGCACCAGGAGAGGCTGGATCTTATGGACATCCCACCCCTGTGTGCAAGTCCACTGGGGCCAGGAGAAGTGAGGAGGGGGCTGCACAGATGTGCGGAGACCCTGGCCCAGGAGGGCCTCTGGGAGAATATGCAGTAGGGTGGAGTGCTGGCGGCTGGGACAGACAGCTGCAGGGCTGGGAGCTCCGGACTCCATCCAAAGGTAGGGCTCAGGGCTGTGTGCCCCAGGCTGCTCTCCTGGGCACCCCACCCCTAAGGGCGAGTCCTAGTACCAGTCTCTGCCTGCTCTGGCTCTCCCTGCCCCTCCTCTCCATCTCTTCTCCATGGCGGGCCTCCCTCTCTTTCTTCACGGCAGCCTTAAGTCTGTGACCCTCGGCGACAGTCCCTGTCCATCTGCACCTGGCCCTCTGTCGGGACTTCCTCTGTGTCTCTGAAGACCCCCGTCTCTCCTTGCCTGCTCCATGCTCTCCTCCTGCCAGGTCCGAGTCCGCTCCACGCCCCCAGGTCTGGGACGTTTTGGGGGCGGGCGCGTCCCGGGCGGGTCCCTGTCGGTCCGTCCGCCCCACGTCGCCCCGCCGGGCACTGGGCATGCCCCAGGCGCTTCTATATAAGGCAGCGCTGCCTGGGCCTGGGGCTGTGCCACTGCCACTGCCACCGCCACCGCCGCCGCTGCGTCCCGCCCGGTCCGAGTCCGCCGCCACATTAGCCGAGCCGCTGCCGCCCACCAGGTACCCCAGCTCCAGCCTGCCTGGGGGAGAGCCAGGGAGGGGGTCGGCCAGGGTAGGAGTCGCAGGGACAAAGACCCCCGGGCGCCCGAGTCCCGCAGCGGGTCACTTGACACTACGTACCCCATCCCCGGGACCCGGCACGCCCCTCCGCCCCCGCAAGCCCCACCCCCACCCCCCCCTCCCCCCCCCCCCCGCTCCGCGCTGGAGGGGCCGAGCAGAGCCAGGACCCTAGGGCAGCGAGGACCTGGGAGCACTAGGGCGGGAGCCCCTCGGTCTGGGCAGCAGAAATCACTCCTCCGCTATGGGGTGGGGTGGGGCAGCCTTGGCCCCTCTCTGCAGGGACAGGACAGAGGAGCAGTGGTGGCCACCTCTGCACTCCCAAAGTCTAGGGGCTGGAAGGCCAGGCAGGGACCTGGCTGCCCTGACTCCTTTGTCTCTCTGTCCCTCTGTCTCTGCCATCAGTCCCTCAGCCGCTCCACCAACGAGATGGTGAGTCTCCTGTGGTCCCTCCCCAAAAAGGCCCAAGTCCCTGGGCAGAGAGTGGGCCCAGAGGACAGCAGGCAGCACTCAGGACCTAAGCCTGGGGGCTGCCCTGTGCAGACAGCTTAGACTCACAGCCAGCTCCCTGACCCCTCCCCACAACCCCGCCTGGTGCGTCCTGGGAGGTGGGCACTCTTAGTGCCCTGTGACATTCATTCATTCCATGGCCCCTCAGGGAGCTCACCTTCTAGGAGAGGGCATGGCGGCTCTGGCCCTGGCAAACTGGGATTGGAGCCCCGGTGTGAGGCCCGGTCCTCTGCTGCCTAGGCGACAGCCCACCATCTCCCAGCAACCAAGATACTCGGTCCCAGCCTCATTAGCCCGCAGGGGATGGGACAGGGCCGGCACCAAGCAACAAGGCCCAGAGAGAACTCACAACTTCTCAAGGTGGCTGAGCCTGTCCCCTGGAGGACACACCCAGCTGCCAGGCCTGGGGACTGCAAAGAACAAGAATTCCATTCACACTGAGCCTCTCAGCAGCCCCATAAGAGGGTGGGGCGCCAGCCTCAGAGAGGGGAGGGAGGGGAAGGTCATTAGGTTGCTGGGTCATGAGAGAGAGAGGAGCCACTCCAGAGTGATTGCTGGGTTCGTTGGTTCATCTAATCTTCAGTCAACAAACACTTACTGAGCAGTGACTGTGTGCCAGGCACGGTTTAGGTGCTAGGGTTGCCTCCATGAACAAAACAAGCAAAAAACTGCTGCTGTGAACCAAGCTAAGGCGGACCCCAGCGTGGGGTGGGGCTGGCCAGCAGGACATTGTTTCCTGCCACCCCCCGCGGGGCACCACACAGAACAGTTTCCAAAGCACTCCCACCTACGAGTTCCCATTGACAAGCCTTCACTTCCAATACAAGTCTTTCCTCCCCTAGTCCCTGGGACAGTGACAGCCCTGAACATAGGCCAGGCTGGGAAAGTGGGGGGCTTACACCCTTGGGTGACTTAATGTACCCGAGGGCTCACCCTGCCCAAGACCCACCACTTCTGCCCTCTCAGCTCTCCCTGGATCCATCGGGTCCTGAGTGGGATTGCCCACTGGGCTCCAAGGACCTGGAGGAAGCGGGCCCCTGGGGTGGGGGCTCTGGCCTGCCACCCGCAGGCTGCTTCCCTGGCTCCTGGCGCCAGGACGTGGGCCTGGACTGCAAGGGCTCCCCCGAGGGGGCCGAGGCCCGGGCCTGGACTGTCTACTACTACAGCCTCCTGCAGAGCTGTCTGCAGCAAGCTGGCCTTCCGGAGACCCAGGACCGCAGCCAGGTGCCCCGCACAGGTGCCTGAGGGCTCCCTGGAGGGGGGCACCCCTGGGGGCAGGGAGGGGCCCTCAGCCCAGTCTGCCTCCTCATCCCTGTCCAGGTCGGTCCCTTCCCCAGGCTCTGGTTCTGTCTGAAGGCAGGGAGGGCACAGCCAGTTGGCCCAGGGTAGGCAGGCATTGTCTCCAAGGGCATCTGGCACCAGTGAAGTCAAGGATTGGGCTCTCTGCCCTCACCCCCTCCCCACAAAGATCCAGCCCTGGGATTGGCAAACCATGTTGTGTGGCCCTGAAGCTTCTGGAGAAGGTCTTGGGAGCTGTGGCGGAAGCAGTCTCAGCTCTGAGACCCCCAGACTCCTCCCCTTCTGCACCTCCAAGCCTGTTGTATATGTCAGATTTTGTGTGGACAGAGAGTTCACAGGTAGAATACCTGGGAATCACAGACTTGGTCCCATTGCACAGACTGGGAAACTGAGGCCGGGAGGAACACTGACTCCTCCAAGGTCACACAGAAAGTCAGAGCTCAGGCTAGACCCCGGGTCTCCAGTCACCCACCCTGCAGCACCTCTGGAACAGCTGCAGAAAGAGGGGAGCCAGCCTCACAGGGCGGGTTGGGTGGGCACCTCCCTTCCCCAGCCCACTCCCTGTCCGTCCCGTCTCATAGTCTGATTCCTGGGAAAATCTGGGGACTCAGGGTGAGGCCATGGGTGTGGAGGTGGTGGAAGGTGGGCAGAGAGACGGCAAGGGAGCCCCTGGTGAGCTAGGCCGTGTTCTCTTTCCCGAGGCTGTCCTGCGGCGGAGGTGACCTTGTGTGTTCTGGGCTCCCCCAGCACCTTTCTGCCTGTGCTGCTGGAAGGTGGGGTCCAGAGCCCGGGTGAGTGTGTGCTCAAGTTTCCCCCTCCCTTCTACAGAAAGGGCAGCCCTGCTCTGGCCCAGCCACATCCCAAAATACCCACCAACCCTGGCAACTCCCTGCATTCCACTGGAGCAGCTGCCATGCTGAGTGGGGATGGGTTCTGTGATCAGCTGCCCTCACTCTGCTACCCGGGGGCCCTGGCTGCAGGGGGAGGGCCCGGGGCATGAAGCCTTCCCTGGCCAGCCACTTGGCTTCTCTGCCCACAGGAAACATGCTCCTTTGCCTGTCCCCTGCTTGGCTAATGAAGGTGCCAGCACCCGGGCAGCCGGGTGAGGCAGCCCTGCTGGTCTCCAAGGCTGTGAGCTTCCACCCGGGGGGCCTGACATTCCTGGATGACTTTGTCCCCCCGCGCCGTGCCACCTACTTTCTGGCCGACCTGGGGCTGGGGCCTGGCCGGGGCCGAGAGGCAGCAGAACTTGCCCGTGACCTGACCTGCCCCACAGGAGCTTCAGCTGAGCTGGCCCGGCTGCTGGAGGACCGGCTGCTGACAAGGCAGTTGCTGGCCCAGCAGGGAGGTGTGGCTGTGCCAGCGACCCTGGCTTTCACCTACAAGCCGCTGGGGCTGCTTCGGGGAGGGGATGCCAGCCCAGGACTACGGCTGGTGGAGCTGAGTGGCAAAGAGGGCCAGGAGACGCTGGTGAAAGAGGAAGTGGAGACTTTTCTGCGCTCTGAGGCCCTGGGTGACGTCCTGCAGGTAACAGGCTCCTGCCCACCCTGAGGTCTGTACAGATGCCAGCAGGATGGGATCTAGACACGGTTACCCAGTCTGGCTGGGAAAGTGTCTTTACCTCGTAGCCCTGCCGCTGCCCCATCTCTAGCGCAATCCCCTGCCCTCGTGCCTCAGTTTATTCATTGGCTCCTGTGGTAGGAGCATCCCGCCCTGAAGTACCTAGGGTGGTGTCCAGGAGGCCCTTTCCCCTCCTTGCTGCAGGTGGCTGTGAAGCTCAGTGGCTGGCGCTGGCGGGGGCGGCAGGCATTTCGTCTGTACCCTAGGGCAGAGCTGGGCGCAGTGGTGGACACAGTGCTGGCACTGCTAGAGAAGCTGGAGGAGGAGGAGAGTGTCTTAGTGGAGGCTGTGTACCCACCGGTCCGGCTGCCCTGCTCAGGTGAGAGCCACCTGGGCTGGCCAGGGGTGGGAGCTTGGTATGGCCTTCTGGCCACTCTGTGCTGGCCTTAGACCTCCCTGTCTTCCCCCAGATGGTCCTTCACTCGGCCCCGGGCTGGCCGTGCGAATCTGTGCTGTGGTCTGTCGGACACAGGGTGACAGGCCACTGCTGAGCAAGGTGAGCATGCCCCAGGCCCAGGTGGTGACCTGCCTGCCATACCCCAGCCCAGTCCCAGTGGTCTGCCAAGGGTCCCTGAGGCATCTCTGGGAAGAGAGGACAAAATCCTGAGGGGAATCGGGGAATTATAATTGCCTCTGGGGGAACTACTGAGTCTGACCGGTCTTCCCTCTCCTGCAACCTTTCCAGAGCCGCCCCCACACCAAGAGCCGCTGCCCCTGTGCGCAGCCCCATGCTGGGTAGTACCAGGGCACGGGGGACTGAATCGTCTTCCCAGAGCGTCTGCCCACACAGAGGCTGACCCAGGGCTTCCCGATAAATCTCGAGTGCTTGGAGGGGCCTCTAAGTTGGGGGGTTCAGGAAGACTTAGGGACCCTTCTGGGTACCCAGCTCTGGGCTACACTTAGAGGGAGAGATTCGACCCTGCCCTCAAGGAGCTCCAGTAGGGTAGGGGAGAGGTGTGCCCCAGGGAGATGCTAGGGTAGGGCACATCAGGGTGGCCCAGGCCCCCAGGGCTGCAGGAGCCTTCCTGGAGCAGCACCCCAGCTGGGCCTGGAAGCCTGGGTAGAATCCCTGGAAGGGTCTGGGGACCAGATGGGTAGTGGAAAGGAGCTGCTCTCTGCCCATCTCCAGATAGGCCATCCCCAGATGGGCAGTGGCACGAGCTACTTGTGCAATTTAAGACACGCTGGAGGACGGGGCTTCTTGAATGTCCAGTGAGGGGTCTGGTCTGAATGTTGGTACAAGCGGGTGGGGGTGTGAGGGGGGCAGGAGTGTGCAGGCCTCCCCCTGAGCAGCCCCTGCCCAGGTGGTGTGCGGCGTGGGCCGCGGAGACCGGCCTGTGCGGCACCGCAACTCCCTACCGAGGACGCTGGATGTGGCGCTGGCCCAGTGCGGCCTGGGCGAGGCGGCGCAGGTGGCGGCCGTGCGGCAGCGCGTCAAGGCGGCGGCCGAGGCCGCGCTGGGTGCCGTGCTGGCCCTGGAGGCCGGCCTGAGTGCAGAGCAGCGCGGCGGGCGCCGGGCGCACACGGACTTCGTGGGTGAGTGCGGGCGGCCGGGGCTGGGGCCGGGGGGCGGCGGTCGATGGGTGGGAGCGAGGGCCGGGGCCCGGGGGCGAGGGCCAGGGGCTGCGAGGAGGGGCTGTCCGCGCTGAGCCCGCTTCCCCCGCCCGGCGCAGGCGTGGACTTCGCGCTGACCGCGGCCGGCGGCGCGCTGACCCCAGTAGCCCTGGAGCTGAACTGCGGCCTGTGCCTGGAGGCGTGCGGCGCGCTCGAGGGGCTGTGGGCCGCGCCGCGGCTGGGGCCGGCGGCCGACGACGCGGCGGCCGCGCCGCTAGTGGAGACCATGCTCCGGCGGTCGGCGAGCTGCCTCATGGAGGGAAAGCACCTGCTGGTGGTCGGCGCCGGCGGCATCAGCAAGAAGTTCGTGTGGGAAGCGGCGCGCGACTACGGGCTCCAGGTAGGCGGGGCGCGGGGCGGGGCCGGGCCCCAAGTCCTGGCCTGAGTGGTGGAGGCGGGACTCCGGGGCGGGGCCTGAAGCAAAGGGACGCCCTTTGGGCGGGGCCAGCCGCTCTAGGGGTGGGGCCCCGGGGGGGCATCCTGGCCCGGTGCGCCAAAGCCAGGGCGTAGGGGCAGGGTTTGCCGTCTTGCGAGTGTAAGGGGACTCCGCTAGTTCTGTCCCTGCCTGGAGTGAGAGGCCCTGGGGAGGGCACGGAGTCCTCCGCAGAAAGAGGAAAGGAGCCCGGGTAGACGAGCTCAGCGAGGGACAGAGTTAGCGCCAGAGCTGGGCCTTGAATGCCAGTGGGCCTTGAATGCCAGGCTAAAGAGCCTGGCTCTGTCCTGGAGAAAAGGCGGGCCCTTTGAGGTTGAATTCCTGACACTTGGCACCCACAGAGGGTGGGTGCTGGGGAGCCGCATACAGATTCTGAATCAAGTTCATAGCAGGGCCTCACATTACAGAATCTGCAGCGAGCCAGGCACTTAGACTTTTTTTTTTTTTTTTTTGAGACAGGGTCTCACTCTGTTGCCCAGACTGGAGTGCAGTGGTGCGATCACAGCTCACTGCAGCCTCGACTTCCTGGGCTCAAGCGATCCTCCCACCATGCCTGGCTAATTTTTTTTTTTTTGGATATGGAATCTCGCTCTGTCTCCCAGACTGGAGTGGAGTGGCACAATCTCGGCTCACTGCAACCTTTGCCTCCTGAGTTCAAGCGATTCTCATGCCTCAGCCTCCGGGGTAACTGTGATTACAGGCGTGTGCCACCATGCCCGGCTAATTTTTGTATTTTTAGTAGAGATGGGGTTTCACCATGTTGGTCAGACTGATCTTGAACTCCTGACCTCAAGTGATCTGCCTGCCTTGGCCTCCCAAACTGCTGGGATTAAGGGCGTTAGCCAATGCGCCCAGCCTGCCTGGCTAATTTTTAAAATTTTTAGTAGAGATGGGATCTCATTCTGCTGCCCAGGCTGGTCTTGAATTCCTGAGCTCAAGCGATCCTCCTGCTTCGGCCTCCCAAAGTGCTGGGATTACAGGTGTGAGCCACCACGCCCAGCTGGGTAGATGTCCCTTTTTTTTTTTTGAGACAGAGTTTTGCTCTTGTTGCCCAGGCTGGAGTGCAATGGTGCCATCTCGGCTCACCACAACTGCTGCCTCCGGGGTTCAAGCGATTCTCCTGCCTCAGCCTCTTAACTAGCTGGGATTACAGGTGCCCACCACCATGCCCGGCTAACTTTTGTATTTTCAGTAGAGACGGGATTTCACCATGTTGGCCAGGCTGATCTTCAACTCCTGATCTCGAACTCCTGATCTCGTGATCCGCCTGCCTCTGCCTCCCAAAGTGTTGGGATTACAGGCGTGAGCCACTGCACCCGGCCCCGGGTAGACATTCTTATCCCCATTGAACAGATAAGAAAACTGAGGCCTTCTCAAGCTAGCTGTAATCTAGTATAGTGGCCTCCTCTCCCCTCTCCCACAGTGCAGCACCCCTGGGGACACCACCTCTTTGCTCCCTGCCTTCCTTAGTGTGTGTGTTCTCCACTTGGAATGTCACTCCACTGCTGAGGCTGTCTTACTTTGCAGAGAGACATCCTCCCTCCCTCTTCAGTGGCTGCCTCTGCCCTAGGTTCCCCCAGCAGGCAGTAAGCTTTAGGGGCACAGGGCCCCACTGGATTCCTCCGTGGGCACCTCCCAGTGTCAGAACACATGGGTTGAATGATGACCAAACCATTTGTCCCAAGCCCCAACCCTGGTAGTTTCTCTGCCAGCCCCAGCCAGTGAGGCTGCCTACGGGAAGGAGGCCACCGAGCTCTCCACCACCCTCCCCTCTGTGCTGCAGCCCCTCCCCCCACCCCCAGCTCAGGCCTCCTCCTGCAGCCACCTGGCTGACTCTTACTCTTTAGCTCCCCACTTAGGCTTTGCCTTCTCTAGGATGCCTTCCCTCCCCTCCAGCCTGTACTAGGTGTCCCACCTCTGCCCCTTCCATTTATTCAATCAATCATCAACACACATTTATTGAACACCTAGTGTTTGTGCGCTGGTATCCCCTGAAGGCCTGGGCCATCCTAGGCCCTATCCTATCCCCCTAGCACCCAGCACTGGCTGACCTGGCTGTGTCCCTGCTCTGTGGTTTCTGCAGCTGCACCTTGTGGAGTCAGACCCCAACCACTTTGCATCCCAGTTGGTGCAGACCTTCATCCACTTTGACATGACCGAGCACCAGAGGGACGAGGAGAATGCTCAGCTGCTGGCAGAGCTGGTGCGGGCTCGCGGCCTGAAGCTAGACGGCTGCTTCTCCTACTGGGACGACTGCCTGGTGCTCACAGCCCTGCTCTGCCAGGAGCTGGGTCTGCCCTGCTGCCCCCCAGCTGCCATGCGCCTGGCCAAGCAGAAGAGCCGCACCCAGCTGCACCTGTTATGCCACCACGGCCCACCCTGGCCTGCGCCCTCCCTCCACGCTGTGCCCTGCTGCCCACTAGAGAGTGAGGCTGATGTGGAGAGGGCTGTGCACCAGGTACCCCTGCCAGGTGTCATGAAGCTGGAGTTCGGGGCAGGTGCTGTGGGTACGCGGCTGGTAGAGGATGCGCCACAGTGCCATGAGCACTTTTCCCGGATTACCCGAGACTTGCAGGGCGAGGCTGACCACCCAGGCATTGGGCTGGGCTGGGGCAATGCCATGCTGCTGATGGAGTTTGTGGAGGGCACCGAGCACGACGTGGACCTGGTGTTGTTTGGTGGGCGGCTGCTGGCTGCCTTTGTCTCTGACAATGGCCCCACGAGGCTTCCTGGCTTCACTGAGACGGCAGCCTGCATGCCCACTGGGCTGGCACCAGAGCAGGAGGCACAGATGGTGCAGGCAGCCTTCCGCTGTTGCCTGGGCTGCGGGCTGCTCGATGGGGTCTTCAATGTGGAGCTCAAGCTGACCTGGGCTGGGCCTCGGCTCATCGAGATCAACCCCCGCATGGGCGGCTTCTACCTGCGTGATTGGATCCTGGAGCTCTATGGAGTGGACCTGCTGCTGGCTGCTGCTATGGTGGCTTGCGGCCTGCGTCCCGCCCTGCCCACCCACCCACGTGCTCGTGGCCACCTAGTGGGCGTGATGTGTCTGGTGTCCCAGCATCTGCAGGCTCTGAGTTCCACCGCCAGCCGTGAGACCCTACAGGCCCTGCATGACCGTGGCCTGCTACGACTCAATCTGCTAGAGGAGGCCCTGGTGCCTGGCGAGTACGAGGAGCCCTACTGCAGCGTGGCCTGTGCCGGGCCCAGCCCCACCGAAGCCCGCCTCCGCTTGCTGGGCCTCTGCCAGGGCCTGGGCATCGATGGGCCCCACTACCCTGTCGCCCACTTCCTGTCTCACTTCAAATAGCACTGGGCCCAGGGGGCAGGGAAGCAGTGCTGGGAGGAGGGACTGCGGTGCCCTCTGCTCCCTGGAGCTCTTCCTGCCTCTCTCCCCATTGCCATGCCCCAGCCCCAGCCTGGCCCACTCCAACAGCTAGGTCTGTTCCAGAGCAGCAGGGCAACTTTGTCACCAAGGCATCCTGCACTCAAGGGCCTCTTGCCCTCCCAAAGGCCCCAGTCTAGCCCACAGCTTCCCCAGCATTCTAGCCTTGAAGATGTGACAATGGCCGCAAACACACACTTCTGTCGCCACCTCCCCAGGTGGGAGCGGGCCCAAACCCAGCCCCTCCTGCCCACCCCTCTAGGTCTCACTCTCTTCCTGCCACCTACAAGAGGAGATGGCTTGGGGTGGGCCCCAAGCCTTGGACAAATCCTAGGAAAACCTGAGACTAGAGCCCTTGTCTTCCTCTTACCCAAATTCTAGGATAGCTTTAGAGCCTGCTAAAAACAGTGGCATCCAACCTGCCTCATTCGGCCTGAGTGGTAGAAGCAGGTGACCTGTGCACAGAAGTCGTCCTCTTCCCACACATCCCCCGGAGACACTACTGCCCACGTTCTCCAGATGAGAGGAAACAGGCTGAGAGAGGAAAAATGAGTGCTCCACGGTCATACCACAGTGGAGGGAGGGTCACAGGACAGGAGGCAGGGGCCAGCTTCCTGTTTTGATCACGTCTTACATGCCCATTCAGCTTCTACGCCCCCCTCTCCTCCCTGCCCTCATTCACAAGTGGCCCTGAGCCATGTGAACACCTGCCTCCTATGCATCACAAACCTTCTCCGCCACGCTTTGGTGCTTTGGCCTTCGGCACACCTAACTAGCACGGGCAGAGGAGAGTCTACTCTCTTCCTCATTCAGGGAAGATGCTCTAAGAACTCCTGCCTTTGTGCAGCACAGGAGCTGTAGACAGCTCCCCAAGCATTCCTCCCCAAATAAAGGCTTATGTACTAGTGAAGTGTCTAGATAGGTTCTCTTGACTGGACAACTCCTCCCAGGATCAGCTAGATAGTGGGTGGGGAAAGGGGATTAGAGATGGGTAGGGGATACTTGTACCATCCGGAGGTAAGGGAAAATCACCCACTGGCCTGGTATCTGGGTTGATCTGGGTTGGCAGGGGCCTGCCCTACACCCATGTCAAGACTGGAACCTGAGGATCTCCTTCGGTGGAATTACAACAAGAGGGCCCTATCCAACCAATCACCCTCTGCGTGCCTGGAGACTCCTGCATTCTATCCATCTCAGTTCATACCTGACAACCCCTGTGCAACTGGAATGCACACCTAGACAGCCTCCAGCAATCAGAACTCACACCCAAAGCCTGGTATGGCCCAAATTCACACCCACACATCCCCATCCTACAAGAATCCATACTCAATCTTTTTTTTTTTTTTTTTTTTTTGAGACACAGTTTCATGCTTGTTGCCCAGGCTGGAGTGTAATGGTGAGGTCATGGCTCACTGCAACCTCCACCTCCTGGGTTCAAGCGATTCTCCTGCCTCAGCTTACCAAGTAGCTGGGATTACAGGCACCTGCCACCATGCCCAATTAATTTTTGTATTTTTAGTAGAGACGGGGTTTCACCATATTGGCCAGGCTGGTCTTGAACTCCTGACCTCCGGTGATCCACCTGCCTCTGTTTCCCAAAGTGCTGGGATTACAGGTGTGAGCCACCGTGTCCTGCCAAATCCATACCCCATCTAAAGTCACAGACCAGATTTGCTGGTTAATTCTTTTCTTTCTTTTCTTTTTTTTTTTTTTTTTGGAGACGGAGTCTTACTTTGTTGCCCAGGCTGGAGTGCAGTGGCATGATCTTGGCTCACTGCAACCTCCACCTCCCAGATTCAAGTGATTCTCCTGCCTCAGCTTCCCAAGTAGCTGGGACTACAGGTGTGCACCACCACACCCAGCTAATTTTTGTATTTTTAGTAGAGACAGGTTTTGACATTTTGGCCAGGCTGGTTTCGAACTTCTGACCTCGAGTGATCTGCCCACCTTGGCCTTCCAAAGTGCCGGAATTGCAGACATGAGTGCATGAGTGACCCTGCTCAGCCCGTGTTCATCCTGTCAACAAACTTTTTGTTTTTTGCTGGGTGCAGTGGCTTATGCCTATAATCACAGCTCTTTGGAAGGCCAAGGCAGGAGGATCACTTGAGTCCAGGAGTTCAGCACTAGCCTCCTGGACAACAAAACAAGACCTCCTCTCCAAAAAAAAAAAGAAAAAAGGATTAGCCGGTTGTGCAGGTGTGGTGGCATGTGTCTGTTGTCCCAGCTACTTGGGACTTGAGGTGGGAGAATCACTGGAGCCTGAAAAGTCAAGGCTGCAGTGAACCATGATCTTGCCACTGCACTCCAGTCTGGGTGACAGAGTAAGATCCTGTCTGAAAAACAAAACAAACAAAAAAAAAATAAAGGTTTTTTTTTTTTTTTTTTTTGAGATGGAGTTTCATTCTTGTTGCCTAGGCTGGAGTGCAATGGCATGATCTCAGCTCACTGCAACCTCTGCCTCCTGGGTTCAAGTGATTCTCTTGCCTCAGCCTCCTGAGTAGCTGCGATTACAGGTGCCTGCAACTGCGCCCAGCTAATATTTTGTATTTTTAGTAGAGATGAGGTTTCACCATGTTGGCCAGGCTGGTCTCGAACTCCTGACCTTGTGATTTGCCCACCTTGGCCTTCCAAAGTGTTGGTATTACAGGTATGAGCTGCTGTGTCCAGCCCTTATTTGTTTGTTTTGAGACATGGTCTCACTCTGTCACCCAGGCTGGAGTGCAGTGGTGCGATCTTGGCTCACTGGAACCTCTGCTGCCTGGGTTCAAGCTATTCTCCTGCCTCAACCTCCTGAGTAGCTGGGAGTACAGGTGTGTGCCACTAGCCCAGCTAACTTTTGTATTCATAGTAGAGGCAGAGGTTCATCATGTTGGCCAGGCTGTTCTCCAACTCCTGGCCTCAAGTGATCCACCCACCTTGGCCTCCCAAAGTGCAGGGATTACAGGTGTGAGCCACCTCGCCTGGCCTGTTGGTTTTTTTTGAGATAGGATCTCACTCTGTCACCCAGCCTGGACTGCAGTGGCACCATGATAGCTCACTGTAACCTTGAACTCCTGGCCTCAAGTGATCCTCCCAACTTGGCTTCCCAAAGTGCTAGGATTACAGGTGCAAGGCATCTTGTCCGGTCTCAACAGTTTTTTTTTTTTTTTTTTTTTTTTAGATGGAGCCTTGGCCGGGCGTGGTGGCTCATGCCTGTAATCCTAGCTCTTTGGGAGGCCGAGGCGGGCGGATCATGAGGTCAGGAGTTCGAGACCAGCCTGGCCAATATGGTGAAACCCCGTCTCTACTAAAAATGCAAAAATTAGTTGGCGTGATGGCAGACGCCTGTGGTCCCAGCCACTCAGGAGGCTGAGACTGGAGAATTGCTTGAACCTGGGAGCCAGAGTTGCAGTGAGCCGAGATCACGCCACTGCGCCCCAGCCTGGGTGGCAGCCAGACTGTCTCAAAAAAAAAAAAAAAAAAAAAGATGGAGTCTTGCTCTGTCGCCCTGGTTGGAGTGCAGTGGTGAGATCTTGGCTCACTGCAACCTCTTTCTCCCGGGTTCAAGCAATTCCCTGCCTCAGCCTCCTGAGTAGCTGGGATTACAGGCGCCCACCACCACACCCAGTTATTTTGATATTTTTAGTAGAGACGGGATTTCACCATCTTGGCCAGGCTGGTCTTGAACTCCTGACCTAGTGATCCACCTGCCTTGGCCTCCCAAAGTGCTGGGATAACAGGCGTGAGCCACTGCGCCCGACCCAAAGTTGTACCAGGTGCCTAAATGTGCTTAAAGTGACAAGGGAGTAAACTCCAGCAAAGTCCCATATTTACAGGTGTATCACTGACCCCCCCAGACCCCTTAGGGCGGGAACCTGGCAACAGAGCCTGGCAGCGAGCTGGCCACACAGTAAATGCTTCGATCTGCAGGGTCCTCGAACCAGAGGCACTTTGAGGAGCTCCTGATGCAGCCGCCTCCTTTTCAGGAGCGAATCGAAAGTAAGGCGACCTGCCTTTCATCACCCAGCCGGCTGGCAGTACCCGGCTGCAACACGGCTGGGGATTGCATTTAAATTCACACCTGCATACACTTCCGAACCTGCGCCATCCAAACTCAAAACTCTCCCTAGAACCAAAACGGGCGCCCGGAGAGCCGTTCTCGGACGACCGAGGGTCCTGCCGAGGGGGTTTCGCAGGCTGAACGCAGGGCGCCTCGACACTCTAGGACCACAATTCCCGAGAGGCCTTGCGACGGACGCCATCTTGGTTCCCCACCAGGCTAAGCGATTTTCCGGAGGGGGAGTAAGGCCTTTTTGCATCATCGGCGCGCGCGCGGCCGCCGTCGCGGAGAGATGACGTTTAGTTTGGGACTGTCAATCAGAGCCCGGCCAGGTACTGGCCGAGGGGCCCGCGGGGCCGGCGCCGCCATGGCGGCCGTGTTTGATCTGGATTTGGAGACCGAGGAAGGCAGCGACTGCGAGGGAGAGCCAGAGCTCAGCCCCGCGGTGAGTGCCCCACCCTGGCACGACTGGATCCCGGAGTTGATCCTATCACCCAGCCGAGGCCGGAGCCGCGGCTCCGCACGCCCAGACCTGGAGCCGGCTCCGACCCTTTCCAGACCCAGATCCTGCTTAGATCCCGGCCTCTATTAAGCTCTCATCCCACCCTCACCCCGACCTCTCTTCCAGACCCCAGCCTTTTCCCCTATTCTCCCTTTCCTGCCCTCATCTTCTTCTTCCCAGTTCTTGCACATCCCTGCCAGCTGCCATCCTGACACCCTTCTCTCCTGGGCCAAGCAGTCCAGCCTGAGCGGGAGCAGGGAGGTATCCTGGCACCTTCCTTGGCTCTTACCCCTCGGTTTCTCACAGGACGTGTGTCCCCTTGCCGAGTTGAGGGCAGCTGGCCTGGAGTGAGTGAGGGTCGTGTTGGGGGAGGGGGAATAGAGTGGGGAAGGGGAGCTGGGGAGCATTGGAGCCTTGTCCTCATTAACTCATTGTGTCCGTAGGCCTGTGGGGCACTATGAAGAGGTGGAGCTGACTGAGAGCAGCGTGAACCTCGGCCCGGAGCGCATCGGGCCCCACTGTTTTGAGCTGCTGCGTGTGCTGGGCAAGGGAGGCTATGGCAAGGTAGGGCCGGCGCACCCTCCTCCTGGCCTCAGAGCCTCCATCTGGAGACAGCAAAGGGTTCTCAAAACAAATTAGACTTGTGAATCAGCAGATCCTCTAATGGGATTCAGAGCCAGAAACAAAGGAGGGAAGGCCAAATCCTCTCCAATCGGACTTGAAATCTTCACTGCCCCACCCTTGGCAGGGCCTATGCCTCCTGATCCCAAAGCCAGAGCTTCAGGGTGGGGCTTCCTGAAGATAGGGTGTGGAGAGAGAAGTTGATCCTGTCTCCCCTGCCCTCCAGGTGTTCCAGGTTCGAAAGGTGCAAGGCACCAACTTGGGCAAAATATACGCCATGAAAGTCCTAAGGAAGGTGAGTTACTGGTTCAGCCAGTGAATACTGTGTGGCTGCCATTCCCAACGTCTGTGCCAGGCTTTGGAGGACAGCAGTGAACACAGTGGAGGAGGGTCCCTGTCTTTGGCATTTGCTGGTTTATTGCCTGTTGTGTAATGTCTTGTAGTAATTCTCAATGGGGGCAATTTTGACTCCCAGTGGACATTTGACAATGTCTGAATACATTTTTTTTTTAAATTTTTTGAGTCTCGCTCTGTTGCCCAGGCTGGAGGGCGGTGGCTTGATCTTGGCTCACTGCCATCTCCACCTCCCAGATTCAAACAATTACCAGGCCTTAGCCTCCTGTGTAACTGGGATTACAGGCACCCGCCACCACACCCAGCTAATTTTTGTATAGGTGGAGTTTCACCAGGTTGGTCTAGAACTCCTAATCTCAGGTGATCTGCCCACCTCGGCCTCCCAAAGTGGTGCTGAGAGCTGGGATTACAGGCAGGAGCCACTGCGCCTAGCTTTTCTCTGTGTTTTTTTTTTTTTTTTTTTTTTTAGCTGGAGTCTCGCTCTGCGGCCCAGGCTGGAGTGCAGTAGGGCACTCTCCGCTCACTGCAATCTCTGCCTCCCAGGTTCAAGCAATTCTCTTGGCTCAGCCGCCTGAGTACAGCTGGGACTACAGGCGTGTGCCACCACACCTGGCTAATTTTTGTATTTTTATTCATTTACTTTGAGACGGAGTCTCACTCTGTTACCCAGGTTGGAGTGCAGTGGCGTGATCTCGGCTCACTGCAACTTTCACCTCCCGGGTTGAAGTCATTCTCCTGCCGCAGCCTCCTGAGTAGCTGGGATTACAGGCGTGAACCACCACGCCTGGCTAATTTTTTGGGTAGTTTTAGTAGAGATGGGGTTTTGCCGTGTCGGCCAGGCTGGTCTCGAACTCCTGACCTCAGGTGATCCACTCACCTCAGCCTCACAAAGTGCTAGGATTACAGGTGTGAGTATGACACGTTTTTGATTGTCAAGGCGAGAGGGGAGTGTTACTGGCTCCTGGTAGGCAGAGGCCAGGGATGCTGCCGAACATCCCACAGTGCACAGGACAGCTTCCCACGGCAAAGAATGGCCTGGTCCCAGTGTCAGTAGTGCCGAGGCTGAGAAACCCTGTGTTAGAGGATAAACATCTCTGAAAGTTATGATTGCTGACAGCAGCAGAATTGTGAAGAAATACAATGGAGGGACCGAGGATGGCAGCAGGTAATGGCTGGATGGTCTGAGGAGCTCTGGATGCCCCCAGTTTTTGTTGTTGTTGTTATTTTCTGAGGCAGAGACTCACTCTGCTGCCCAGACTGGAGTGCAGTGGCGTGATGTCAGCTCACTGCAGCCTCTGACCCTGGGTTCAAGCAATTCTCCTGCCTCAGCCTCCTGAGTAGCTGGGATTACAGGCTTGCACCACCATACCCAGCTAATTTTTGTATTTTTGGTAGAGACAGGGTTTCGCCATGTTGGCCAGGCTGGTCTCAAACTCCTGACCTCAGGTGATCCACCTGCGTTGGCTTCCCAAAGTGCTGGGATTATAGGTGTGAGCCACCGTGCCCGGCCTGGATGCCCCAGTTTCTAACCAATTCTTGTATCTCCAGGCCAAAATTGTGCGCAACGCCAAGGACACAGCACACACTCGGGCTGAGCGGAACATTCTGGAGTCAGTGAAGCACCCCTTTATTGTGGAACTGGCCTATGCCTTCCAGACTTATGGCAAACTCTACCTCATCCTTGAGTGTCTCAGTGGTATGAGTGCGGGCCCAGGCAGGGGTAGGGGTGGGGACAGGGAGCCAGCACAGGAAGCTCTGGGAGCTCTGGGGGGAAGCTCTGAGAAATGAGTCTGTGGTGGTTGGCAAAGGGGCCCCCGATCCATCTTACCCATCCACCCATCCATCGTTCATTCATCCCATTGTTCATTCATTCATTCAGCAAATGTCTGTCCAGCACCTACTGTGTCCCTCACCTGTGTTAGGGGTGGGTGGCATGGGGAGAATTTGGGTAGAAGGCCAGAGGATGGTTTTGTCTCTTCCTACTCCCCTCCCTGTCTTGTTCTCTCCTGTGTGCCCCGCATCCAGTCAGGTCCCCAGTCCAACTGGTTGGTTGTCTGCAGCGTCGTCTCCATCCATCTACTCTCAGGGGCCTGATGGGGTGGTCAGAGCACTTTTCTAACTGAGCAGAGGCGTCTCGCTCACCTGCTTTCTAGTGTCTCCTCCACTGACTGCTGAGGTCGTAGAGCCTGGGGCTGCTCCCGGCTCTTCTATTGAGAGTCCCGTGGCTTGCTGCCCAGATCAAGCCTCGCCCGTGGGCCCACTGTCCCCTGCTGGCTGTAAGCAGTCTTGGCCTCCTTTTCCCTCGGTTGGGCCAGATGAACCCCACGAACCTCTGCCTCCATGCTCTGCATTCACTCCCGTCCGTCTCAGCATCCCCTTCAAGTCCCAGCAAACCGCATTTTCTCTGTTCTGTTGTGCTGGGATTCACTGTCTTCCCTGTCTCTTCTGCGAGATCTTTGAGCTAAGCTCCTGGAGCTGTGGCCTGGGACTGGCATATGAGAGCTGCCATGTACATGTCTGTCTCCCCAGTAGACTGAGCGTCCTGAGGGCAATGGCTGGGTCTCTTCATCCTGTCCCCAGCTTCACCCAGCACAGGGCCAGGCTCCGAGTAGGCGTCGGTAGATGTTTGCTGAATTGAATTGAATTCCCACGGCAGCTGTGTGAGGCAGGTAGGGCGGGAATTACGAGTCCCACTTTCCCCAAGAAGAAATCAAGACTCAGAAAGCGCAAAGGAGCTTGGACCTAGCACGTGGCTGCTGATGTGTTTGTGTGGCAGGTGGTGAGCTCTTCACGCATCTGGAGCGAGAGGGCATCTTCCTGGAAGATACTGCCTGGTGGGTGTTACTTCTCCGCCCTCCCGAGGCTGCCGGGTCCCTGCCCCGCTCCCTCCTTTACCCTGTGTTGTTTCTGCAGCTTCTACCTGGCCGAGATCACTCTGGCCCTGGGCCATCTCCACTCCCTGGGCATCATCTACCGGGACCTCAAACCCGAGAACATCATGCTTAGCAGCCAGGGTGCGCATGCGTGCACGTCAGCTGCATGCGGGGTCTGCAATCTGTGGGGAGGGTCGAGGAGCCCGTGGGTGGGGTGCGACCCCGGTCACTCCTCTCCAACATTCTTCCTCAGGCCACATCAAACTGACTGACTTTGGACTCTGCAAGGAGTCGATCCATGAGGACGCTGTCACTCACACCTTCTGTGGCACCATTGAGTACATGTAAGTGGCGCCTGGCTGGCCCAGGGGTCGGGAGGACAGCCCCAAGGGGTCTGGCCTGACTGACAGTTCCACCTGGACCCCAGGGCCCCTGAGATTCTGGTGCGCAGTGGCCACAACCGGGCTGTGGACTGGTGGAGCCTGGGGGCCCTGATGTACGACATGCTCACTGGATCGGCAAGTCCAGCCCTCTGGGAGGGGGAGGGGCAGGGGCGGGAGGAGCCCCCTCCTGGGGCAGGGCCTGGTGGGAGGCCCACAAGGCTCCTCTCACCTTCCTCCTCCTCCAGCCACCCTTCACCGCAGAGAACCGGAAGAAAACCATGGATAAGATCATCAAGGGCAAGCTGGCGCTGCCCCCCTACCTCACCCCAGATGCCCGGGACCTTGTCAAAAAGGTAGGGCTCCCTCCTCTCTTCTCCTGGGCCCTGCCAGCCACTCTGCAGGGATTCCTGAGTCTCTGGGCTGTGGGGAAGCCGGGGCCACCCTGGCCTGTGCAGTTTGCCTTTGGGAGTAAAAGGAGCCCCTACCTTGAAGTCTGAGATTGAGCCCTGGTCTCAGCCCTGACACACACCAGCTGTTGCCCTGGCCCAGTCCCTAGGTTGAGTGCTAACCAGTGACACGCTCGTAATGGGCTGGCCACTCTTCCATAAAGTGTGAGCATCAGAGGTGGTAAAGGGGAGGCTGGGCAGCCACACAGGGAGTTGGCGCCTCACCAAAGCACCCTGGGGCAGTGCCACGGCCTGGGAGGCTCTGCCTGGCATTGGTGGAGAAGGTGGCATCCTTGATCAAACCTTCGAAGTCCTGAGGGTATCCATAGGTGGGAGCCACACCCACAGGCATTCTCTCTGATGTCACCTGACCTAGCTGGCCCTGGGACGTGGGGGACACATGAGAAGTACCTGCCAGGCCCTCACCCTCTGTCCCGGTCCCACAGTTTCTGAAACGGAATCCCAGCCAGCGGATTGGGGGTGGCCCAGGGGACGCTGCTGATGTGCAGGTGGGTTTGGGACCACCATCAAGGGTGGGGCTGAGTCTCCAAGGGTGACGGGAATGGGAACGGGGCCCTAGGGCAGAGTGAGTGAACAAAGGGGCAAGTGGGGCGAGCCATTAGTGGGTTTGGGGCATTCTCTACCCACAGAAGCACCCCTTTTTCCGGCATATGAATTGGGACGACCTTCTGGCCCGCTGCGTGGACCCCCCTTTCAGGCCCTGTCTGGTGAGCAGCAGGCCTGGTGGCGGGTGGCTGATGGGGGACCTGCATCTTGGTGCCTTCTGACCCCTCCCCACTCTGGTCGGCCCGTAGCAGTCAGAGGAGGATGTGAGCCAGTTTGACACCCGCTTCACGCGACAGACGCCGGTGGACAGTCCCGACGACACGGCCCTCAGCGAGAGTGCCAACCAGGCCTTCCTGGTGAGGGTGGGGGCCTGGGGCCTGTGGGACCAGGGAAGAGATCGATGGCGGGCACTGAGTGTCTCCTGGCCCTGCCTCCGCCCCCAGGGCTTCACGTATGTGGCGCCGTCTGTCCTGGACAGCATCAAGGAGGGTTTCTCCTTCCAGCCCAAGCTGCGCTCACCCAGGCGCCTCAACAGCAGCCCCCGGGCCCCCATCAGGTACTGAGGGACAGGGGCTGTGTGGCTGGGGCAGGGGTACTAACAGCAGGACGACAGCTCCAGCCTTGGGTGCCTTGGTCACGCCTGTCAGCCAGTGTTGGTCTCGGTAGCTGTGTCTACCATGAGGACCCCAGTCCCTGTACCCCTTGCGGCCAGGCTACCTGGATGGGAGCCTGTGTGCCCCAGTAGGTGGGAAAGGCTGCCTTCCCTGATCAAGTGCTGGCAGGGCCCAGGAGGCTCTTACTCTGCCTTGGTTTCCCCTGCAGCCCCCTCAAGTTCTCCCCCTTTGAGGGGTTTCGGCCTAGCCCCAGCCTGCCAGAGCCCATGGAGCCACCTCTACCTCCACTCCTGCCACCGCCGCCACCACCACCACTGCCACCTTCGATCACCGCCCCTCTCCCCATCCGTCCCCCCTCAGGGACCAAGAAGTCCAAGAGGGGCCGTGGGCGTCCAGGGCACTAAAAGGCTGGGTAGGGGGGAGGGCCACCCTTGAGCCCTGTCCCTGCGGCTATGAGGGCAGCAGGATCCTGGGCCAGTTCCAGAGACTTGGGGGTTGGTGTGAGTGCCTGTGAGAGTGTGTGTCTGCTGGGGCAGCTGGGCCCCTGAATCATGAGCATGGAGGGCTCCAGGCTACGACTGCTGGGGCCAGGGCCCTGCCGCCCACCGCCCCCGTGCTCAGCTGTTCCCGTGGAAGATTAAAGGGCTGAATCATGGTACTGACCTGGCTCTTTCCCCTGCACTCCTGGGGGCAGGGGTGGGTTGGATCAGGGGAGAGGTCTCTGTAGGACCACAGGGCCACAGGCTGGAGGGGTTTTATTTTAAATGTTTGCCTGATGCTTCTGGGATTGGGGGTGGAGACCTTCCCGTGGTGAGTGGGGGGGCACATGGGCTTGGGAAATGATCAGGGGTGGCAGTCTGAGGCGTGGCCAAGTGGAGTGGGGGTCCAGTCCAGCCATGGCATCTTGGGAAGCAGAGGCACACGGGTTGAGCGGCCGTGACAGGGATGGGACACCAAGACAGGCCTCTACAGTGCGGTGACATGGAGGCCCTGGGCCCCAGCTGCCCTAGCACTGTCATCCCAGGCTGCACTGCCAGCAAAGGCGTGCAGGTCACTCAGCAGGGCCTCAGCACTGCCCCCTGCGCTTGCCGGCCCTGGGGAGCTGAGGACCAGGTCCCCCTCTGCGTCACTGTCTCTGGCTTCCTCAGCCTGCACAGGGACCTGCTCCGGGCTGGGCGCCTCTCCGCACCGCTGCTTGCCTTCCCTGGGGTCAGCCTGCAGGCCACCATCCGCGACGTTGTCATAGTCTGCATCCTGCTCATCCTCCTGCCGCTCAAGGTCATTGTTTGGGGACCCCAGCTCAGCTCGGGCCTGCAGCCAGCGGCCCGGGGGGCTGGCCCAGAGCAGGCGCTGCGTGCGGCCCCACAGCGCAGCACCCAGGCGAGCTGGGTGGTAGTAGCCCCCTGAGTCACGGCTGAGGCGGCGCCAGGCCAGTGCCAGGCCAGTGGCCAGCAGCAGGAGCAGCAACAGCAGCAGAACAACGGTGACAGAGCTGGAGCCCACGCTGTCCTCCTCAGCGCCACCCGAGCCCAAGGCCCCTGGTAGGGCCAGCAGCATCCCGAGCCCTAGGGCGCAGGGCAGAGCCTGTGGGAGACAGGCAGGGGCTCAGAGGGCTCAGCACCGGGGGTGGGAGCCGCGTGCGGGGCAGGCTGGGTAACCAAGACCACTTGCCTTTTTTCTCTTCTGGATCCTCTTGGGACAGCCAAGCAGAAAAGCCCAAGGCCTTATTTGGTCAACCAAGCTCTGGCCCTATGAGATCAGCCCCCATCCCTCCAACCTCCTCCCTACCGCTGCACCTCCCCCACCGCTGCACTGAGCTGCCTGCCTGGGTACTTTGCACTGGCTGTTCCCTCTGCTCGGAAGGCTCCACCCTCCCCTCCCCGGTGCTGTATGGCTGTTCACCATGCTCAAACTTCACCCCCCGTGAGGCTGAACCTGACCTTCATCTCTCCCCTGTTAATCCCTGCAGCCCACCCCAGCACCCCCAGCACTCACACTGCCTTTCTTCTCCCATGCCGCCTAATGCAGGAGATAATGGTACTAATTTTGTATGTCTGTCATCTCATCTACCTCCCACAGTAAGCTGCTAGGAGACAGGGGCTTTCTGGGTCAAGCATGTTAGTAGGTGCTCAGTAAGTTTGGGTTAAATGTGTCTAGGTTGCCTGGGTGGGTGGGGGAGGAGAGGGTGGGAGGGAAGGAGGCTGCTAGCTGGTGTCAGGCCTGGGATAGGGGATGGAGGGGCCTAACCCACCTGGAGGCAACTGCTCATTCTCTGCTTGGCCAGGTCCCCAGCCGGGGGTCCGTGAGGCCCCTCTTCCTCCCTCCCACCACGGGGCTGCCCCAGCTGCAGGGTTTCCGTTCCACTCCCAGTCCCTGGGGGCCCCAGGCGAGAAGGGCCGGGGGCTGGGGGAGGCTGGCGCAGCTGCCAGAGGAAGTCTGCGGTCGGAACAGGCTAGATGGGGGAATGTCGGGGGAGGGGTGCCGAGGTACAGCCAGCACCCCTCACCACCCCAGGCTGTCTGTCCAGGCTCCAGGAATGCAAGTTCCTGCTCACCAGAAGACCAGGTGAGGGCCTTCCCAGGGTTCCTGAGGGGGCCCAGTGTGGGGTGCTAGGAGCCATACCCAGAGTCCCAGGGAGCCCGGCTTAGGTGAGAGAAAGGCCTAGCCTCTGCCACACTCCTTTTAGGTTTCACCTCTTACCCAGGGCCAGTGTGGGGCCCTTCTCAGCTCTTGGTACCCAGACATTCCAGCCCCAACCTCCTGTGGCCCCCAACCCAAGATCCCGGGGGCTCCGAGGCTCACCATTGGTCCACAGGCCCCTCCGCGCCAGGCACCCACCTCCAGCTCTGGCTGCGTCGAGCGAGAAGTGAGCTCAGTGCTCGCCTGCAGCGAAGGGTGGCCCGTGTTTCCGCTTCCTGCCCACAGTACCCCACTTGCCCCTCCCTGCTACAGGACCCCTGGTCCACACCAGACCCTCCCGGGTCTCTCCAGAGGCGGCTGGGCTTCAGGGCCTGTCCTCTGAGGGAGAAGCAGCACCAGCTTGAAGCTGAATGCAGCATGTATGCTCAGGTCCTCTGCCTCAGTTTCCCTGCCTGCCAGAACCCAGGGGAGCCATGTCTGTGGGGCTGCTCACTGCCCCAAGACGTTCTGCACATGTGTGACTCGTGACATCATCTGTCTCCAGGTTTCCAGACTTCCCAGCCCCACCCTTGCAGCGGCAGGTCAGCCTGGCTTTTAAAAAGAGAATTTTATTTTGGAATGAAAATATAGATCCCACCCTCCCGCTTCCTCTGGGGAGGGAGGTCTGGGCCGTGGTCAGAGAGATGGTCCCTCAGAGGTCGAGGAGCTCGCCTGGGCGTAGAAATCCTCCACAGCAACAATGAGGAAAGCTGGTTGGTGGCTTCGGCCTGGGTCCGGGATGGGTCGGGGTGGGAACTGACCCCTGCTGCCTCAGAGGCCCTGGGCAGCCAGCTAGCCTGGTGCCACCAGCCAGCAGAAGCTGAGTGGGAAGGGGGCAGAGGAGATGAAGGTGGCACATGGCTGTGGTCCTAAGCATCCCCGTTCTCCATGCGGCCCAGCTGTTCCTCTAGGCGACAGATGCGCTCCCCCTGCTCCTTGACCAGCGCCTTCAGGGCCCGCAGCTCCTGCATCACCTCCTCCAGCTTCCCAGCCTCCTGTGGGGACGTGAGGGGGTGCGGGGAGGGGGTGGTGGTCAGGGGCTGCTAAGCCACAGCCCTCCCAAACCCACCACCACCCCAGAGAGGGACAGCAAATGGCTCAGGTCCACATGTGGGGCTCCTAACACCACCCCTGCCTGGGGGTGCGTACCCCGGATCTGGCCAGGCTGCCACTGGCGGTGGCATCAGCAGCAGTGGTGGCAGATGCAGGGGCCCCCAGGCGGGAGGAGCCCGGGGCCATCGCGGGCCGGCTGTCAGACAGCACGTTGCGTCGGCTGATCTTCAGGTCCCGCTGCTTGCTGGGCACGTAGGCCTCCCGCAGAGAGATGAGGATGGGGTCAGCATCCCGCCCGCTCACCCACTCCTCAGCCTCCAGGGCTGCCTCAGGCCCTGCTGTGTCCGGGTACAGATCATCCTGGAAGAGGTCAGACTGGGCAGGGGGCCAGGGAGGTCAGGATCAGTTGGGAGGCCCCATCAGGGTTCCTCATCACTCCCTGGCCCCAGGCTTACACTCTGTCAACCCATTTTCCCACAGCCTGGCCCCGAGGGACCTTTTTAAAGCTCAAATCTGGCCTTTCACTTCCCTTCTGGACACTGTCAACAGCTCCCTCTAAAGCTTTCCCACCCTTCCTGGGCAAGGCCCTGTCACTACCTTCCCCTGCAAGCCACAGGGGCCACTATGTGGCTTTGTGGGATTCTGGGGCCATGGACTGTGAGCTCCCGAAGCAGGCCCCATCAGCTCAGCTCCGCTCCCTGAAATGTGCCTGGTACGCTGAAAGGGCACTTGGCAAATGCTGGCCAGAGAATCATGGAAGCGTCTTCAAGGCTCTGGGCGGGGCATCTGAGGCCAAGCCACATGTGGCCTGGCCCCCGCTTCATGGGGTTCCCCACTGCAGCTACATTCCCTGTTCCTCTCTCCATTCCCACCCCCATGCCCTTCGCCTGGCCTGTCCCAGTGGAAGGCGCCACCCCAGCTGTGCTTCCTGCCTCCTTCAGGAAGATCTCTGTGGCTGCTACTCCCTCCCTGACTGCCTGGTGTCCTTCCCCTGTGGCTTGTTCAGGGCAGGGCCCCTGCTCACCGTGTGTCTCATCCCCACTTGCCCCCTGTCTGGCACAGCCCCACAGTTGGCTGGTACAAGGGCTAGCTGGCATCTGTCCAGCTCACCGCCCACAAACCATACTAGGTCGTGTTCCATTGCCCTGGTCACAACTGCATGGCCTGCCTGCTAGAGAAAGGGGCAAGTGAGCAGAGGGATAGGTAGCCTTACCTTTCTTGGCACAGTCATGACAATGGGCTCACACTTGCGCTCATGCAGTTTGTAGAACCTGGGGACGCGAGGAGGAGCCATGGGTGGAACCCCTCTGTCCCCTGCTCTCCTGGCTCCCAGCATCCTCCACTTTCAGTCCTCACCCCCAGACCTCCACAGGCTGACCCTTAAGGCAGCTAGACCCCCCACCCAAGCTGCCTCATGACAGTTCCTGTAGCCCACCCAGCCTCCCTCCTGCAAGGCTTCTTACAGGCCGACCCTGGCCCCAAGGCCCCCGTGGTGGATTCTGCTCCCAAGCAGCCTCCATGGCCTGACCTCTCACCTTGGAGGCCCCTGGCCTGGCTCTGTCCCCGAGTGGCCTTGGTGGCCCTCTTACCGGGCGATCTCGCACTTGCTGACCTCCAGGCCTCGCTTGGGCATGCTGCCCATGCCCCGCTGGGGCTCCTTGCTGGTGAATGTGTTCAGGAAGTGGATGTAGGGGGGCTCCTCGGTGATCTCAAAGTACCGGATGCTGGAGTCACCCTGTGTGTGGAGGGGGCTCAGCACCGGGGCACGCCTCTGCCCTGCCCCTTGCCAGCCCTGCCCGGCCCCACCTTGCCGCAGACGTAGACCACGCCGGTGTCGGGGTCATAGAAGGGCAGCAGGGCCCCGTTGCTCGAGTCCAGTTCCTGCAGGGCCATGGGTTCCTCGAGGTTTTCCTGGAACACTGGGGGTAGTCAGGCCAAGCAGAACCTCCTCGCCCCCTAATCCCAAACCGCACCAGGAAAGGCCTTAGCTGGCCTCACTAAGGCCAGCCAGCCTGCCCCCTAAATGCAGGTGGGCTCTCTCCCACCTCTATGCCTTTGCCCACACGAAGACCCCCACCCGGCCCTCCTGGCCCCCCTTCATTCCCAGAGCCTCTCTTTCCCAGCCTCCTCCAGGCCTTAAGACTATGCCCAGGCCACGGAGCAGTGCTGAGACATACCCTGCCACGGGGGACCCAGGGTGCCGGCAGCACCAGCCCCTGCTTAAGGGGCCCTAGAGGTCACTATGCAGAAGCAGAGAGGGCTGGGGGGCCAGGGCGCTTCTCGTGCAGGGCCGGGAGGCTTCCTGGAGGAGCGAGGAGGCTGGCGCTGGCAGCTGGGTGGTACAGGCAAGCAAGGGAGAGAAGGGGCCTTCCATTGGCATGAACAACATGGGCGAAGACACGGCCAGTGGGAGGCCATGGGGGAGTGGTGGGGCAGTTGGGCGAGCAGGGGGCAGGAGAGGAGAGGCTGACACCTCAAGTGCTAGGCAGAGAGCCTAGGAACCACAGGCCTCTCCAGGGCGAACCCTGCCTGCCCAGCCCAGGGCGGAGCTCCCCAGGGTCGGGCTCACATCTCCAGCTTGCCCCCTCAGGCCGGCCACTCACGGGGTCCCAGAGCGCCAGCTGCCGCTCACTCATTCGGCTGAAGCCGGTGGTGAACACCTTGCCATCGGCCAGGAAGATGGCCCGCATGGGCCGGGCACCCTCGTGAGCCTTCTCCCGCTCCTGTTGGGGGACAGGCTGGTCAGTGCAGTGTCCCACTTGAGGCCCTGGGCCTATCCACAGCCATCCTTGCCCTCGGGGGCCACGTACTGCCACCAGGGTGCCCCGGCGGGGGTCGATGATGCGCACACTCTTGTCCTTGCATGCTGAGCAGAACAGGCTGCCGTTGCGGTTCCAGCTGACGTTGTAGATGAGGTCAGGGTGCAGGCTGTCCAGGCGGTACAGCTCCTCCGCTGTGCCCACGTTCCAGATGAGTACCACGTTGTCACAGCCTGGCAGGTGAGGGCCATCAGCTCGGCCCGGGCGGGCAGCAGGAGGCTATTAGCTCGCCAGGCCCACTCTGCCCACCACCCTGGGACAGACCGGGTCTTTCCAACTCTGAGGGCCTCAGCTTTCCCCTCTGTCAGGTGGGCTCTGGAGGGGCTGCTGGGATGTATGGAGGGGTCCGGGGGTGACCAAATGGGGGGCGGTGCAGACCTGCACTGAGCAGCACATTGCGGGCCGTTGGGTGCCAGGCGATGATGCCCACCCGCTTGGTGTGCCCCTCTAGTACCACCACCGGCTCCGTCAGTGGGGAGGTCAGCCCGTTCTCTGGGATCTGCCACACCTGTGGTAGGGACAGGGCCACCGGGCTCAGTCCTCTGCTGGCGCTACTGCTGGTCCCCTTGAGCCACACCTGTGACCCTGGCCCAGCCAGTCTGGTGCCTTACCATGACCGTGCAGTCCTCTGAGCCGCTGGCGATGACTTCGTCGTTGTGGGGACACCAGTCGATGTCCAGGACAGGCCCCGTGTGCCCGCACACCGTTGGGTAGGCCTTGTCAATTCGGCCCGTCTGCAGGCACGAGGAGGTGGTCAGTGGGCTCCACCCCTCCCAGAGCCTTGGTCTTCCCCTCCATGGAGTGGGAATGGCGTGCAAGTCCCAGCTCACAGTTGGCCCTGATGTGGCTGTGCCCCACTCGCCAGGTGAGCAGGAAATGTCTGTTGCCTCTAACCCTGACTCTGTGGCAACAGGCCACTCTCTGTCTGTGCGAACACTTGGGGCAATAAAGCTGGGTTATAACGCCCAGCAGGGGTGGCTGAGGTGCCTCCTCTTTCCCCCAACCCTGACAGGACCCACCTTGCTTAGGGGGAGCACCAAAAAGGCACCCCCACCACTGGCTTCCACAATCACCGCCAGGAACTTGGGGTTGACGGCGCAGAAGGTGCTGTCCCAGGTAACACGGGACACGCGAATGTCCTCATAGCACTGGTCGTTCTTGACCGGCTGCCCGAACACATGGCGGAATTTGCTCTGCCGGACCACTTTGCGGAAGGACATGTCTGCGGGACAGGGAGGCCTGGGTCAGCGCGGCCCATCCCAACAACCCCAGCGCCTACTGGGGGCCCGGCCACCATCACCCACCTGGGTCTCAGTTTCCCCAATTACAGAATGGGGTCACAGGTGCAGAGCCTGGCAGTGATCTGAGGGGTAAATGCACCGCCCGGCTCTGACCACCGCTGAGTCCTGAGGGGCTTCACAGGACGCAAGGCCCCTCCCTGGCTCTGGTGTGTGTGCGGGTTGGGAGGTGGGAGGTGCCAGGGCTGGAGAGCACTCAGTTCTGCTGTAGGTCCCAGCCAGTCGGGAGCAGCCTCCTTCCTGCCCAGAGATTTGGAGGCTGGGTAATGGGAAAGAGAGATGAGGCAGGAAAGGTCTCTTTACTGTGGGGCCGAGTGAGGCCCCGGTTCTGAGTCCCAGGGAATGTGCAGGGAGCCCCGGCATGGCCCCCAGGAGGGAACGGGGGTCGGGACGCAGCTGCCGGCTGCGAAGGCAACCCAGAGGGACCTTGGATCAGGGTGCAGGATGAACTAGGAGCCCAACTTCCAGGGAACCTCGCCTAGGAGAGGAGAGGCTGGGCGGCCAAGGGGAGTGGGATTAAGAGTGGGGCGTAGGGTAGGGGAAGGGTTCCTGGGACCCGCAATCCCCCCTCAGCCCCGCCCCTGCAGCCCCGCCCTCGCCCCCCGCCCCGGCCCTGCCGCGCTCACCGGGGGCGCCGGGGGCTGCGGCACCGACTTCGGGCGGCTCCGGATCCCGGACTCTGGGAAGCAGGAAGCGGGATTCAGGAAGTGACAGAGGGACCCAGGGCGGGGGCGGGGGCGGGGGCGGGGCAGGGGCTCGCGAAGGGGGGGCCGAGGTCACGCGCGGAGGGGCGGGGCGTGAGGCTGAGCTGCGCCGGGGCGCTGGGAGCGGGGCCGCCGGGGGCGGGGCCAGGGAGAGCCCCGCCCCCAGGACCCGGTGGGGAGCCTCCCTCTGTAGCCCCTTGGGAAGAAGGGGCGGGGCGGGGCCGACGGCGTCCGCCGCGGAGGCCTCGCAGGTGCGGCAGCAGCCTGGCCGCGGACCCGGGGCTCCTTCGCCGTCCTGCTCCTCACAGTGGCATCCGCAGGAATCTCCGGGATTGGGTGAGGCCCCGCCTTCCCGGCCGCACCCCCCCGAACGCACACCTCCAAGGCGCCCCATTGTGGCCCTCAACAAATGCAGAATCTACACGGACAGTGGATATGTTCACGTGCCTCTTTTTAAGTTATAAAAGTTCATGCTCTTGGTTAACAATGTAAACAAAACAGCAGGTGTTGGTATTTTTTTTTGAGACAAGGTCTAGACGGGCTAGAATTCAGTGGAACGATCATAGCTCACTGCAGCCTCGACTTCCTAGGCTCAAGGGATCCTCCTGCCTCAGCCTTCCAAGTAGCTGGGACTACAGACCCTCACCACCACGCCTGGCTAATTTTTCTTTACTTTTTGTAGAGACGGGGTCTCTGTCGCACAGGCTGTTTTTTTCGTGTGTGTGTGTGTGTGTTTGAGACAGAGGTTTACTCTTGTCACCCAGGCTGGAGTGCAATAGCACGATTTTGGCTCACTGCAACCTCTGCTCCCAGGTTCAAGTGAGTCTCCTGCCTCAGCCTCCTGAGTACCTGGGATTACAGGCGCTCGCCACTACGCCCAGCTAACTTTTTTTCCCAGAGACTGCGTATTGCTCTGTCACCCAGGCTGGATTACAGTGGTGCGATGTCGGCTCATTGCAACCTCCGCCTCCCACATTCAAGCAATTCTCCTGCCTTAGCCTCTGGAGTAGCTGGGATTATAGGCTCCCGCTGCCATGTCCTGCTAATTTTTTGTACTTTTAGTCGAGACAGGGTTTCACCATGTTGGTCAGGCTGGTCTCAAAATCCTGACCTCAGGTGATCCACCCACCTCAGCCTCCCAAAGTTCTGGGATTACTGGTGTGAGCCACTGCACCCATCCAGCAAACAGCAGTGCATTATGGACTGGGAGACCCAGGAGTCTCATTCTTCTGGGTGGACACTTGTGCATTCTGCCGAGCCTTCTTATTACAGTTCCAAAGGGGGCCATGGCTGGCAAGGCCCTTGCACTTTGCCTTCTTTCCCCCACCATCTCCCTTGGAGGTCCGTCCAGAGGCCTCTCTCTTCCTCTAGTCAGCTCCTGTGACAAGGAGCCCAGACTGGCCTCTCCAGATCCACCCCATCCTGTTACACTGGTGGAGTGTGCCCCCTCCCTTAGGCCAGCAGCCACTTTCCTTATTCCTTCCTTGAGTATCCACTGCCCTGGCTGACCAATGGCACTGTCCCTTTCCCGGAAAGAGAGGGGTAGAAGAGGAAGGCTGGGAGAGCAGAAACCACAGGAGCCTTGTCTCTGGCTACAAGAAGCCCCCGCTGTGTGTCTGAGGGTGATCTGGGGCTTGTACCCCATCTCATTCCCATTGCCACACCGGTTGAGGAAACAGGCACAGAGAGGTGCGGTGCTTGCCTGAGGTCACCCAGCCCGGTGCAATCCCCTTCGGCTTGGGTCCAAAGTCCTTGCTTTTCCTACTGCTCTGTAAACCCTGGGGCTGGAAGGATCATATAGATGATCCCACCGCAAGGCCTGGCCACATCCTGTTCTCTCCATCTGGAAGTGCTTCCCTCCGATCCCAATGAGGCTCCATTCCCCACTTGCTCCAGGCCTCTTGTCACACGTCACCTCCTCCTAGGGCTCTCCCTGCCCACTCCTTACCCAGCCACTCTCTGGCCCTTACTTATGCTGACTGCATTGTTCTTTTTTTGGAGACAGGGTCTGTCTCTGTTGCCCAGGCTGGAGCGCAGTGGTGCAGTCCTAGCTCACTGCAGCCTCACTCTCTGGGGCTCAGTCCTCCCACCTCAGGCTCCCAAGTAGCTGGGACTACAGGCATGCATCACCATGCCTAGCTAATTTTTATTTTTGTAGACACGGGGGTCTCCTATGTTGCCCGGGCTGGTCCCACACTCCTGGCCTCAAGCAGTCCTGCCTCAGCCTCCCAAAACTCGGATTACAGGTGTGAGCCAGCACCCGCCTGTGTTCTTCTCCGGCGCCCCTGATGTCCTATCAGGTGCTTATTGGTGCATTTGTTTTGTGTCAGCCTCCACCAGGATGTCAGCAAATTGAGGGTAAGGACTTTGCCTATTTTCCCGCAGTATTCCCAGCACCAAGAACAAGACCCAACACGTAGTATGGGATCAAGTAATGTATGAGGAATGAAATGAATGAGCAGCAACCCTGAATATAGAATTGAGCAATATTCATAATCACAGCTCTCAGAATCAATGTCTGGAGCCCATGAAGGAGAAGGAAGGAAGGGCATCGCTCACCTGGAGAAGGAGCGAGTCTCCCAGATGGCAGCAGGAGCCTGGCCCCCCTGGGATGTGGTAGGCAGGAGGTCGTGGCTGGGCAATGTCTTGGAGGTAAGCCCACCTTCATGCCCATTTTCTCCAACACAGAACCCTCCTCCGTGGGCCACTAGGAGAACTCCTCTTTTTTTTTTTGAGATGGAGTCTCGCTCTGTTGCCCAGCGGGGAGTGCAGTGTCATGATCTCGGCTCACTGCAACTGAAACTGCCTTTGCAAAACTATGACTGAGAGTGAAAGAGATCTAACTTAACGCACTCCATCTTGCTTCTAACCTCTAAGCTGCCCTTGTTCACTTCCGGGAGTAGACTGAACTCACTTTGGAAGAAACTTAGTTTATGGCTCAAAGATGGTCACAGCCCTTTCCCAAAGCAGACTTCCTTGTTGCCTGGGGACTTGACTGCCTCTGAGGACTCACATTAGCCACAAAATTAGAAATGATGGTTCAGGAGTCATGCAGCTGGAGGTGACAAGATTCCTCCCCTCCCTAAACTGCTCCTAAGATCAGCCCTTGAGGTATTTTGCAGATCCTGCACTTGATGGATCAGCTAGCCCCACCCACATCAATAAACTGGCTCATCTGATCCTGTGGCCCCCATCCAGGAATTGACAGCGCAAGAAGATGGCTTTGACTCCCTACGATTTCATCCCTGACCAATCAGCACTCCTGGCTCACTGGATTCCCCTCACCCACCAAGTTATCCTTAAAAACTCTGCTCCCCAAGAATGCTCAGGGAGACTGATTTGAATAATAATAAACTCCAGTCTCCTGCACAGCCGACTCTGCGTGAATTACTCTTTCTCTATAGCAATTTCCCTGTCTTAGTGAATCAGCTCTTGTAGGCAGCAGGCAAGGTGAACCCCTTGGGGGTTACACAATCTGCACCTCCTGGGTTCAAGCAATTCTCCTGCCTCAGCCTCCCAAGTAGCTGGGATTACGGGCATGTGCCGCCATGCCTGGCTAATTTTTGTATTAGTAGAGACGAGGTTTCACCATGTTGGCCAGGCTGGTCTCAAACTCCTGACCTCAGCTGATCTGCTTGCCTTGGCCTCCCAAAGTGCTGGGATTACAGGCATGAGCCACCATGCCTGGCCTGAGAGCTCCTCTTTATCCTGCAAAACCCTTCAGGCATTCCACCCCATCCTGTCCCACAGGTGGAGTCTGCCCTGCCTCCCTCAGGCTGGCGGCTCTGGGGCACCAGCTCTGACTTGGTAAAAGCCCCATAATACTGCATACCTCAACCATACCTCGGCTTTCTGTTGAAACTGCTCTCTGTAACCCTGAGGTGACAGGCAAGCAGTCCAAACCCACGCCATCTTGGCCCCTGCGACTTGTAATATGTAACTAAGTTCTGTAATTTCCACCCTACCCAGACAATGTGTAAATTAACCCTTATCTTGACTTCTGTGAACCACTTAAGTAACAATCAGAATGTCTGAAGCCCCTCACCCTCATCTCCGCCCAGGAGGTGATTTACGGAATGTCCACCCCCGCCCCTCACCCTCACCCCGAGGTGGTTTACTAGCATAATCTTGACACCCTCCTTTCGGGGCCACGAGTTGGAGAGACGTGAGTCCTCCATGGCCGCCGGCAATAAAGGCCTTGCAATTTAGCATACTTTTGTCTTGGTGTTGACTGCCTATGCTCGCTCCAGTACAACACCAGCTACTTTGCTTAGTCCCTTCTTGAGTATCCACTGCCCTGGCTGACCAAGGGGTGATGGTCAGCACTGCTCTTTCTCCTGGATAGAAATCACCCATTATGGGTGGGATTCCCCTTTGGATCCTTGGAAGTGGGGCTGGCCCACTCCCCAAGAGGTGGGGTTTGGAGTGTGGACCAGAGCTGAAGGCAGGCGGCTGGTGCTGAGGTTTTATTCCCCAATCTACCTGCCATTCTGAAAAGGCTCTGGGAGCCCTGCCCAGAAAAAGGGAGAAGGGCACCGTGGAGTGCCCCAAGGGGGACCGAAGCCAGGCCCTGCGCTCAGAGTGTGCCCTTCAATGGGATGGGGAGGGGGAGAGCTTACCTGTGGAACAGGAGGCAGTGCCATGGGGGGAGGCTTGGGGGACAGGCGACCTGCCACTCGGGCACAGGCTCTGGCCTGTGGCTCAGTATTGGTCCCGGGGCTGAGTGAGACCGGGGGGTGCCCACTGCTGTAATCAAATTAATGGCTAACAGTCACAAGCGCTTCATAGGGATTCATACTCCTGCGAGATGGGTACCATTATTATGATCCTCATTTTACAGATAAGGAAACTGAGTCCCAAGGAGGCCAAGAGCTTTGTCGAAGGTCACACAGCCTATGAGTGGTGGAGCCAGAATTCAACAGCCCCTGAGTGTCACCGGAGAGTGCACCCTTAGCCCCACCCAGGCGTCTCCAGAATGGAAGGCTGGCCAGAAAGGCATCTAGCTAGTGCCCAAGGAATACTGGATGAATGAATTCAATAAATTCACGCCTGGCCAGAAATCTCTCCCCTGCAGGCCTCAGTGCCCACAATTCCATCACCACAACTATGCTTCTGGTGTCACCCCCCCATCCACAGCATTTCTCAGCCCTGGGCTCAGTCAGTGATCAGAACAGCCAAGCCTGCAAGGGGAACATGATCACCCCATTTTACAGAGGAGAAAACAGGCTGAGAGGAAGTCTATAACTAGAACCCAGACCCGACTATCACTCTAGGCTGCCGCACAGCCTGCTGCGTTGGGAAAATGCAGGCAAGTCTGGGAAGGGTGCACATCAGACATCATTTCATTTACACCTGCTAGGAAGAGCACCTCAGTTGCTGAAGGTCACAATACTGAGCTAATGGGATAAGGGGACATGATTGGAACACTGGGGATGGGGAGAACGCTGGGTGGGGTGGGTGCCAGGAGAGAACGATGCATGGGAAAAGGGAAATGGGGTGGGGGTTGGAAGACAGACTGTCAGCACTTCTAGCTTTTTTCTGCAGCATCTGCAGCTTGAGAGGGAAGAGCTGGTTCTGCCCTAGAGAGGCTGTGTGACCTCTGGGAGCCTTTGTGTTTTCTTTTCTTTCTTTCTTTCTTTTTTTTTTTTTTGAGACAGAGTCTCGCTCTGTAGCCCAGGCTGGAGTGCAGTGGTGTGATCTCAGCTCAATGCAACCTCCGCCTCCCAGGTCCCGGTTCAAGCAATTCTCCTGCCTCAGCCTCCCAAGTAGCTGGGATTACAGGCATGTACCACCATGCCCAGCTAACTTTTGTATTTTTAGTAGAGACAGGGTTTCATCATGTTGGTCAGGCTAGTCTTGAACTCCTGAACTTGTGATCCACCCACCTCGGCCTCCCAAAGTGCTGGGATTACAGGGGTAAGCCACCGTGCCTGGCCAGCATTTGCCCTTTCTAGAACCACTGGTGCCCGAGCTCTGTGTGCTTTACAACTTCCCATCTGTGTACTTGGGCTTAGACAGAAGGAGGCTGCTGTTCAGGCAGGATCGGGGCCTCCTTACCTGCAGCCCCCACAGAGAATCCCATGCAGCCCTCCATGTGGGTGGGGAGCAGGTAGATGCTAATTGAACTTTTAAATAGAGTCAGACTTTGAAGTCCTCTATAGCCCTGTAAGGCACAGAGGTGGCCCTCTGATCATAGGCACCTGGGTGTCTGCAGCCCCAATGCATCGCAAGATCCCACACGCTTGGGCCAGGTGGTGGCTCTCCCTGCTGCCTCCTCCATTCATCCCCAGCCCCTAAAGGGACATCCCTGTATGTGGCTGAAGGAAAACAACACCAGTTCACCCAGCCCCTCCGTGCGTCACACTCTTGGGTGCCTTACACACTTTCTCATTTCATCCTCACAATGGCCAATGACACGGGAGCTCAGAAGGTGAAGTCACTCCTCCAGAGTCGTGCAGCTAGGACATGGCAGAGCTGGATTTGAATCCAGGCTAGGCAGCTCTGGCCTCTTCTCCTGGCACCTTGCTGGGGAGACCCTGCCCCGGCCTCAGTGACTGGTGGGGGCAGGGGACTGCTGGAGCAGGCTTGGCCATGCCAGGCCAGCTTGTGGGTCACCAGGCCTCGGGCTCCTGCTTGGGGCTGGTGGCTCCCAGGAGACCCCCTTCTCTGCAGGGACTTTTTTGTTTTGCGTCCTTGTGTTCAGGCTGGAGGATGGGACCCGGAGGAGGAGAGGGAGGGAAGGGTGAAAGGGAGGTCAGGTCAAGCCCGGGAAAGTGCCCCCTGCTGTCTTCCTCCAGCATGACTGAGGCCCAGGGGAGAACTGTCAGCAGGGTCTGGGGTGTTGAGGGACAGAACCCGGCAAGACGCCATTAGCTGTGGTTCGGGGGCTGTTGGGCAACTGTGTGTGTGTTGGGGGCAACCATGGAAGAGGCTGGTGGCTGGGAGCAGGGGACGCTGATATGGAACTGCCTGAGACTTTTGGCTGGTTAGTTTCCCCTCCCTCAAGTCCTCCCTCCAGGCCCGAGGGACTCAGCAGGGTTTTCCAGGACAGTGCTGTCCATGGCTCCCCGCCTGTCTGACTGGCTGGTTCCTCTGTTTCCCCCGGGCTCTTTTGCTGCTCTGGCAGGCCTGGGCATTCCTGGACCCTCAAGTGGGGCCTGTGCCTGGGGTCTCCTCTGGTGGGGTGCCACTGGGGCTTTCTCCTTCAGAGGCAGGAGGAGTGGCTGGGTTCTCAGGGGCCCCTAGGGTGGGATGCAAGGATGGGGCCTGGGAGGCTTCGTCACAGGGACTGGGCACAGAACTGGCATCAGGTCCAGGGGTCTGGGCCTCAGTGTCTGACTGTGGCTGGGCCGTGGGGTTCAGCTGCGGCTGGGCTGTGGGGTTTAGCTGTGCCTGGGCTGTGGGATTCAGCTGTGCCTGGGCTGTGGGATCCGATCGTGGCTGGGCCGTGGGGTTCAGTTGTGTCTGGGCCGTGGGGTTTAGCTGTGACTGGGCTGTGGGATTCAGCTGTGCCTGGGCTGTGGGATCCGATCGTGGCTGGGCTGTGGGGTTCACCTGAGGCTGGGCCAAAGGATCCATCTGTGGCTGGGCCTCCGCCATTGGCCCTGGCAGAGTTGGGCCCTCAGAGTCCAGCTGGGTCTGTGGCTCAGCTGGTATGAAGCTACCTGGCCGTTCCTCGCAGAGAGCTGCCGCAAAGGACGAGAGCACGGAGCGCAGCAGGGCCCAGAGGTCGGCGCTGGCCATGAGGCAGAGGAAGGGGCTGAGGCAGCTGTTGAGCAGGATCAGGTAGTCGGAGTAGACCAGGGCCTCCCAGAGCAGGTAGCCAGGGTAGATGTCCCATAGGAAGGCCAGATAGAGCAGCTGGGCCAGCTGGTATGGCAGCCGCAGGACCACGTAGGCCCACAGAATGGTCCTGGCCACACGACTGAAGCCCCGGCAGGCTGTGGGCTGCAGTTGGCGGCGGCAGGTGTGACAGACCGAGGCCTGGGTGAGCACGTGGCAGACTAGCAGCAGGAGGAAAGGCAGGAAGCCACCCAGGACCTCTAGCATCCGCAGTGGCAGCTCCTCGCTGTCCCAGAAGTCCAGACAAATGACCAGGTCGTACCACCAGACTGTGGCCTCGGGGAAGACCAGCCATGGCACGCTGAAGAGCGTGGCCAGCACCCAGACCCCGGCGCAGACCCAGAGGGGCAAGCGGGCAGGGCGGTGCCTAGGGTACCAATGTGGGCACAGTGCCAGCAGGCAGCGGTCCAGGCTGAGGGCGGCCAGCAGGAAGAGGCCAGAGGTGTAGGATACACCCCATAGGAAGTAGTAGAAGCGGCAGGCAGCTGTCCCCAGCGGCCAGTGCCCCCTATGCTGGATCTCCAGGATCTGGAAGGCTGCTGCCGCCAGGAACAAGAAGTCAGAGAGGGCCAGGCTGAGCAGGAGCGGCGCCAGACGCGTGCCTGCTCCGTGCCGGGCCTGGGAGCCAGCCAGCCACGCCATCAGCCCATTGGCTGGCAGCCCAAGGAGCAGTAGAGCCACCAGGAAGATTGTGTCCCAGCCACCCTGGGGGTAGGAGTCCTCGTCGTCCAGCTCTGTGCGGGGCCTGTGGCCGGTGGTGGCACCCAGGTCGGCTTCCATAGCAGTGTCCATCTGGGGTCCCCAGAGCCCTGCTGGACACGGAGTGGGTGCCTGGTGAATCAATAACGGCGTGAATGACCGAGGATGGGAGAGATGGTGCAGTGCATCTCCAGGCAAGTCACAGCCCTCCCTGTGCCGTTGTGATTGCCTTTTGGGTAGTTAGCCTACACCAAGGGCTTGAAGTAGATGATCTCAGGGAGTCCTCATACAATCTATGTTACAGGCGAGGAGAGGGAGGTTCAGAGAATCAGTGAAGGTAGGAAGGGAGGAAGCAGGCTCAACTCAGACTTTTTTTTTTTTTTGAGACAGGGCCTTACTCTAACGCCCAGGATTGAGTGCAGTGGCACTATCCCTGCAGCCTTCACCTCCTGGGCTCCAGCGACCCTCACACCTCAGCCTCCCTAGTAGCTGGGACTATAGGTGTACAGCCACTACTTTAAAAAATAGCACCCACAACCGGGCTTGGTGGCTCACGCCTGTAATCCCAGAACTTTGGGAGGCCGAGGTGGGTGGATCATGAGGTCAGGAGTTCGAGACCAGCCTGGCCAACATGGTGAAACCCCAATCTCTACCAAATATACAAAAATTAGCTGGGTATGGTGGCAGATGCCTGTAATCCCAGCTATGCGGGAGGCAGAGGAAGGAGAATCGCTTGAACCCAGGAGGCAGAGGTTGTGGTGAGCTGGGATCATGCCACTGCACTCCAGCCTGGTTAACAGAGCAAGACTCTGTCTCAAAAAAAAAAAAGAAAAAAAGTAGCAGCCACTACTGTTTTTTCTTTTTTTTAGGTGGAGTCTCACTCTGTTGCCCAGGCTAGAGTACGGTGGTGTGATCTCGGCTCACTATAACCTCCACGTGCTGGGTTCAAGTGATTCTTGTGCCTCAGCCTCCCAAGCAGCTGAGTCTACCGACACGTGCCACCATGCCTGGCTAATTTTTTTTTTAGTTGGAGTCTCCCTCTGTTGCCAGGCTGGAGTGCAGTGGTGTGATCTCGGCTCTATGCAACCTCTGCCTCCTGGGTTCAAGCGATTCTCCTGCCTCAGCCTCCTGAGTAGTTGGGACTACAGGCACGTGCCACCACGCCCAGCAAATTTTTGTATTTTTAGTAGAGATGGGATTTCACCATATTAGCCAGGATGGTCTCGATCTCTTGACCTCGTGATCTGCTTACTTCAGCCTCCCAAAGTGCTGGGATTATAGGTGTGAGCCACTGCACCCAGCCAACTTTTTAAATTTTTAGCAGAGACAAGGTCTTGCTATGTTGCCCAGGCTGGTTTTAAACTCATGAGCTCAAGCAATCCTTCTACCTCGGCCTCCTAAAGTGTTGAGATTACAGGCTTGAGCCACTGCGCCCAGCTAGACTTAATCTCCTGCCATGTGGAATCCCAATGTGTCTGGGTAGACTAACCCAGAGGCTTCCAAAGATTGTTAAAAGTACAGAATTTTGTCTTTAAATAAAGTATTTTAGTAGAACTCCTATATGAACTAAAAGGGGATGCTCAAATTAAGGGGGGGAAGAGTACCCCCCTAGGGTTCCAGGGAACATAGTTTGAAGACCACTTGGTCTGCTCATCACAAGGCCCCTTTATGCCTTCTCTCCTGGGGTTCAAGTGTTTAGGATTCTAAGAAGAGAGGGCTCTTGTTCCCACGGGCCCAGGGGACCCAAAGGTAGGGAGTCTGGGGCAGTGGGAACCCCCTCCCATCCAGTGAGTGTCACTCATGGGTCTCAGGATGAGGTCCGGAGACAGCCTGGGGCCAGGAGGGCAATCCTGGGAGCTCTGGTGCCTCTCCAGTGTCTTCCGCTCCCCCATGGCCCTCTCCTGCTTCCCACAGCTCAGGCAGGAGGTGACCCCTGTTTGTCTCCTGGAGCTGCTAAACAGAGAAGGGGAGGGGCTCTGCAGTGGGATGACGGTGAGGGCGAGGGCAGTTGGGGGGCACCCAGACCTGGGATGCAAGAGGCCTGCAGCCCCACCTTGCCCTCCCCTGCTGGCAGTGGGCCATGAGAGCCCAGGTGGTGGTGCAGCCTAAGGGCAGAACGGATGCCCCCAGACCCATGGCTCCAGCCATTTGGTCTTTAGTCTGGTGGCGTCTGTACCCACAGGGTTCCTCCTCCGGCTTACCCCCTCTGCTGTCTCCATTACCTATTGGATCAGAGCCCCAGGCACCCCCAGCCCCAGGTCCTGACCAGTGAGGCCTGCCTTACCTGGGAGGCTCAGGCTGATGGGCGGAAGGAGCAGGGCGTGCCTGCTTGCCCAGTGCTCCAGCTGTCTCCCTGGCCCTCACCGTGGCCTGCTGTGTGGCGCCTGGCGGCGCTAAGGCAGGTGGGCAGGAAACCCAAGCTGAGAGGACATCAATCATTCATAGAGCTGCTTGCCGGGAAACCCTAACCCTGGCCCAGTAGGGCCAAGTGACCAGCCAGACCCCCTCCCCCAGCCCTGATGGGCCTGGACAGTCAGACCCTCCGCCCCCAGGCCTCTCTGGCCAACCTCCTCCCGCATCACCGCCTGTGCCCCTCAACCCAGCATTCGAGGCATCTGTGATCTGGCCTCTTCCTCCATTTCACATGCCCTCTGCTCCGGCCAGGATGTCACCCATGGGGGGCCCCAGTGAACCACTTGCTTGTCCTTTCTTACCTCCCAGCCATTGTCCAAATGCCTCCTCCCGCCTAAGATGCCTTCCCTGGTCCTCTGTCTAACAAAGGCCTCCACCCATGTCACACAGCTGGGCTGAGTCCTCTGTACCCTGCCTTTATTCCCCGCATTTTATAGATGGGGAAACTGAGGTTGGGAGGGGACTTTGCTGGATCTCCCAACTAATAAGTAGCAGGTCTGGCATCTGAGGCTCATGGCAGCCACCATGTCCTGGTGCCCTTTGCTTCTGACCGAGGACAGTTTTCTGGACCCATCTGGCTCTGTCCTGGCCAGCCCTGGATTAGGGCCGGGGCTGCCTGCCTCACTTACCCTAATCCCCCTCAGAGCCCGATCCTAGGCTCCTAGCTCTAAGAGTGGGGGTGCATAAGCAGCTTTATGAGTCCTGAGAGTCAAGGGTGCCCAGGAGTGCTGTGTCTCTGAGCCCTGTCATCCCTCCCCGATGGCCACAGAGCAGGTGAGCAGGCAGCACGGCCCAGACCCAGCCACTGGCCCTCAGAAGACCCCTGTGACTCCCCAGAGTGATGCAGAGGAGCCCCCGATGACTAGGAAGAGGAGCAAGAAGGAGAGGGGGCTCCGAGGGTCCTGGAAGCACGCTGGCAGCTCTGGGGACCAGGCAGGCCCCGAGGCCCCGGGGAGCAGCAAGAACGCTCCCAGGACTGGAGAGGGGCCGGCAGGGGTACCCCCTGCATCCCCTGGGCCAGCCTCTTCGCGCCAGTCCCACCGACATCGTCCTGACTCCCGGCACGACGCTGCTCAGAGGACATACGGGCCCCTGCTCAATCGAGTCTTCGGGAAGGTTAAGTGGGACCTGGGTGGGCCTGGGGGTCCTGGGGGTGGGGCTGGAGACACACCCCTGGGGCTCAGCCCACCCTGCCCCTGAGAGACCCTCTGCCTCTTCTGCCCCAGACCGAACCTGGGCTGTGGGATTATGTTGCTGCGGTTTAGGAAAGGGTGGGTCTCTGGCTGGCGTGGGCGTGGGCAGAGCCAGAATTCGCACCAGGGCTCTGTGGGAGCTCCAGGCCCCACATGAAATGGAGCTTGCTCCTCCTGGGACACACGAGGCTTCAGCGTCCTTTCCCTGCCCTGGTGTGGCTGGCCCTGCTCAGGCCAGCATAAGCAGGGGATGGAGGAGGAAGGGTGGCAGAGCCATGGCTGGCCCTGGGGACATGGCGGACTCTCCCCATGCAGGACCGAGAGCTGGGCCCGGAGGAGCTAGACGGTGAGTGGCTCTTGCTGCTGGTGGGGGCAGGAGCTGTCCCTGAGCCTGGCCACCTGGGCCTGACCTCTCTCCCCCACAGAGCTTCAGGCCGCCTTCGAGGAGTTTGACACTGACCGTGACGGCTACATCAGCCACCGGGAGCTGGGCGACTGCATGCGGACCCTGGGCTACATGCCCACCGAGATGGAGCTCCTGGAGGTCTCCCAGCACATCAAGATGCGCAGTCAGTGCCGGGCCCCACCCACCCGGCAGCCTGGGCTTCTCTGGGCTGCATGGTTCAGAGGGATCACGAGGGGCTGGCAGGAGATGGCCCTTGGGAGGCCATGAGGGTGGCGGTGGGAGTGAGGAAGAGTGATGGCTTCCAGGTGGGGGCACTGGGTCCAAGCTCCTGGGAAGGCAGGCCAGGAAGGCTGCCCTGGAGACCCAGGAGGGCCCCTTGGGGCTCAGGTTGAGGACCCTGCTGGGGATATCTGTTGCCATGGCCCGTGCACACATTTGCTCCTTCCACCTGAGCCCTTCCTGCCTCGCTGGCCCAGGGGCCCCGGCTCCGTGATAAAGTGTTCTCTGCTGACACTAGTCACCTGGCACCCTCTCTCTTTTGCTCTCTTTCTGTGACTCTGCCCCATCCCTGTGCCCTGGTGGCAGCTGCCTGAATCGGGGTCACGCTGGCGGGAGAGGACCCGAGGCGCGCCTTGCGACTAGGTGTCTGATGGCAGGCACGGTGCGGTTACCTTTTGCTGGTTTGTCCTCAGGCAAAGCTCAGATGCACTTCAATCCAGGACTCCTGCATTTTCTCCTTACAATTTCCAAAATGGGGATGTGATTTATAGCTGATGTGGACATTTGGTGTCGTGGCAAAGCTGTTGCATGACCATGGGTGTTTGTGTGACTGATGGCATCTTAGAACTGAGGCACAGACTACATGGGTGTGTCCAGAAGTGGCACTGATTGCAGCCCACTGGGCTCCAGCACTTCATGGCTGTGAACCTGAACCCCAGCAGCACCCCCATGGAGTAGGCTCCCCACCCTGCCCCTAGGATGAGGAAGGGAGGGAAAGTCAGCCAGTGCCACACACAGCAGCAGGGTCAAGATTTGAACCCAGGACTATCTGGTCCAAAGCCTGGTCTGTTTCTCGCACACTTGGGTTCTTCACTAAGAGCAGAAGCAGCCCCGGCACCCCAGCAGCCGAGGATGCGGGTTCCAGCCTCCTCTCTGCTGCGGGCATCAACATGGTTGTTTCTTCCTAGGTGCAGAGCCTGGGGTGGGGGTGCCTGGCCTGTGGGGTGTCCCTCCTTGGGCTTCAGCCCTCATGCCCTCACCATTGTGACACTCTGCATGGGTCCGCAGTGGGTGGCCGTGTGGACTTTGAGGAGTTTGTGGAACTGATAGGCCCGAAGCTGAGGGAGGAGACGGCGCACATGCTGGGGGTGCGGGAGCTGCGCATCGCCTTCCGAGAGGTGGGAGTGTGGTGCGGTGGGCAGAGGGGGGCAGGGCTGGGTGGCACCCTTACTGGCCTCTCTCAGGTCTCAGCCTCAGGAAGGCCCAGCAATGGGTCAGAGAGGTTTCAGCTCACTCCCAGCTAGGGGATCCATCCAGGGGGACTTCCTAGAGCAGCCGCAAACCACCTTGGTGTGGGAGGTTGGGGAAGGTGTGCGTGGGCGGAGACGGTGGGCAGGGGAGCATCTAGGTAGAGGCAGTGGTAAGAGTGGAGCTGGCTGCAGGCTGAGGCAGCTTTGGGTGGGAGGGGCTGAGCCTTGCCGGCACCCTAGTTTGACAGGGACAGGGATGGACGAATTACCGTGCCAGAGCTGCGGGAGGCGGTGCCGGCTCTGCTCGGGGAGCCACTGGCGGGTCCTGAGCTGGACGAGATGCTCCGAGAAGTGGACCTCAATGGGGATGGCACCGTAGACTTTGACGGTGAGTCCCCTTCCTGGAAAACCCGCCTGTCCTCCCAGGGTCCAGGCTGAGCCCAGCACCTCCTGGGATCCCTGAGTGGACCGGCCCAAGCCCTGCCCTTCTCTCCCGCAGAGTTTGTGATGATGCTCTCCCGCCACTGAGGCTCCAGGAGGGAGTATCCGTTGCCCCAAGGCCCTAGATACCAGCAGGACTCATGCTGCGCCCCCTCCCCCAGGAGGCTCCAGGATGGATATGGAGGGGACCCAGCAGCCCCCAGACTTCTTCTATCCCTGAAAACACCTGGCCTCAAGGTCTGCTTGTTATGCCACCCACCCACCCTCATCCTCACCTGCCCCCACTCAAGCTGCCTGGAGGAGACCTGCTCTCAGCTGCCCACCATTCCTCAGTGTGAGTAAGACTTGGGTCTCTCCAGAGTCCTGGAAGATAGGGAGTTCCCTGGCACTGGCAGCATTCAGTGGCCCCCGCCCCCGAGTGACATGATAAGTTGAGAGGGTGGCAGGACCCCTCCCGCTACTTATGTTTATAAACTTTTTTTTTGAGATGGAGTCTTGATCTGTAGCCATGGCTGGAGTGCAGTGGTGCAATCTCAGCTCACTGCAACCTATGCCTCCTGGGTCCGCTTCAAGCAATTCTCCTACCTCAGCCTCCCAAGTGGCTGGGATTACAGGCACAAGCCACCATGCCCAGCTAATTTTGGTATTTTTTAATAGAGACGGGGTTTCACCATGTTGGCCAATCTGGTCTTGAACTCCTGACCTCGTGATCCGCCTGCCTTGGCCTCCCAAAGTACTGGATTACAGGTGCGAGCCACCGTGCCCAGCCTATAAATTTTTTTTTTACATGAACTTGAGCCAGGTGTGGTGGCTGACACTTGTAATCCCAGCTGTTACTAAGGGGCAGAGGTGGGAGGATACCTTGAGCCCAGGAGTTCGAGACCTATCTGCACAATATAGCGAGACCCCATTCTCAACAAAAAAGAAAAAAAAAAAAAAAACACAAGTGAAAACAAGTGAACTTGAAAGAAAGGGATGGCCGGATATATCAAAGACAAAGAGAGAAACTGAAGCTGGGATTGTAGGAGCAGGCTGATCCTGTGGGGGTTTCAGATGCAGAGAGGGGCTTGGGCGCCTGGGCTCCTACACCCATAAGTGACAGAAGAACCGTATAGTCTGGGGAGCAAGAAACAAACATTCCACGGTCTCAAAAGGCTAAGATATGAATCTATCTGCACTGACCCGTCGGAGGAAGTGGTGAGGATACAAAAGTTCAGGGTCAGGAGTGGAAACAGCTGCTCTAGAGGGCCCAGAACTCCAGGGTCTGCCCTTCAAGCAGGGGTGTCGTCTGTCTCTAGGGTGTGAAAAGCTGAAAACAACTGGAAAACCCCCTGCTGAGCAGAGGTATACTTTCAACCCATTTGGGCGCATGAAACTTCTAAAAACAAAAGCAAACCCAAAAAACCCTGCTGTTCCCAAAGGTGAACTCGTGATAAAAACTACAGATTACTGGGCCAGAATTGACAGCTCACGCCTGTAATCCTAGCACTTTGGGAGGCCGAGGCAGGTGAACCTCCTGAGGTCAGGAGTTGGAGACCAGCCTGGCCAACCCAGGTGAGACAGGGTGAAACCCCATCTCTACTAAAAATAAAAAAATTAGCTGGGCGTGGTGGCGCGCACCTATAATCCCAGCTACTCGGGAGGCTGAGTCAGGAGAATCGCTTGAACCTGGGAGGCAGAGGCTGCAGCGAGCTGAGATCGTGTCATTGCACCCCAGCCTGAGTGAAAGAGAGAGACTCTGTCTCAAAAACAAAACAAAACAAACCTACGGATTATAAAAGTAAAGAACCACCATGAGGGAGATGAGGCAGGGACAAAAACAGGCGGACTGGCATCTCAGTGTATATCACACAGCTGCCTAAGAGACCACAAGATACATGCAAAGAAAAGAGGGCTAAAAGGGGAAGAGAGACCAGTGTGCAGTAACAGCATGGTATGAAGAGAGAACTAGAAGATTTAAAAAGTAACCCAACAGGCCAGGCGTGTGGCTCATGCCTGCAATCCCAGCACTTTGGGAGGCCCAGGTGCGTGGATTACTTGAGCTCAGGTGTTTGAGACCAGCCTGGGTGACACGGTGAAACCCTGTTTCTACTGAAAATACAAAAATTAGCCAGGCATGGTGGTGCTTGCATCTGTGGTCCCAGCTACTCTGCAGGTTGAGGTGGGAGGATCTCTCGCGCCCAGGAGGCAGAGGTTGCAGTGAGCCGAGATCCTACCACTGTACTCCAGCGTGGGTAACAGAGCGAGAATCCGTTTCAAAAAAAAAAAAGTGCCATGGCTTCTGTTAAAAAAAAAAAAAAATATATATATATATAGCCATTGGAATGAAAAAAATAATGTATAAGCTAAAGAGCAGGTTAAACACAATTTTTTTATTTTTTTAAAGACAGGGTTTCACCATGTTGGCCAGGCTGGTTTTGAACTCCTAACCTCAGGTGATCCACCGGCCTCGGCCTCCCAAAGTGCTGAGATTACAGGCGTGAGCCACCATGCCCGGCCTAAACACGATTTAAAGAAGATTAATGAACTGGAAGCTATATCTGAGAAATCACTCATAATGTAACACTGAGAAACAAAAAGATGGAAACATTAAAGGGTAACTAAAAGTCACTGGAAGACTGGGTGTCGTGACTCATGCCTGTAATCCCAGCATTTTGGGAGGCTGAGGCAGGAAGATCACTTGAGGCCAGGAGACCAGCTGGGCTAACATAGCAAGACCGTGCCTCTACAAAAAAAAATTTCAAAATAAATAAATAAATAATAAAAAAAGCTGGGTGTGGTGGCTCATGCTTGTAGTCCCAGCTATTCAGGAGGCTGAGGTGGGAGGATCACTTGAGCCCAGGAGTTAGAGGCTGCAGTGAGCTGTGATCGTGTCACTGCACTCCAGCCTTGGTGACAGAGCAAGACCCTGTTTCAAAGAAAAAGAAAGGGAGGTCCTTGGGAGTCTCAGAAGAGGAAATATTTAGAGAATAGGCAAGAAGCAATAATCAAAGAGACAGTAGCTGAAGATTTTCTATAAAGACTTCCACAGACTTCAAGTCCCCAGATTGAAGGAACAAAGTGAAGTCAGAGTAGGGTAAATAAAAATAAATGTACATCTGGATACATTCCACTGAAACTGCAGAATACAAAAAGAAAATCTTATAAATAACTGGAGAGAAAAGTCAGATTCACGGTGTTCTGTCAAAGTGTTCATGTAGACTGGAGTCGGGACACTTTCTGTAAAGGGCTGGACAGTAGTTATTTCAGGCTTTGAGGCTTCTGTCTCTGTTGCAGCTGCTCACCTAACTCTGTTGTTGAAGTTTGTAGAGCAAAGCAGAGTCGAGTTATCAACAAATGAGTGTGGCTATGTCAGAAATTTAATAAATAATAGTCAAACTTCATTTATTGACATGGAAATTTGAATTTCATATAATTTTATATCATAAAGTCTTATTATTCTTTGACTTTTCTCCAACCATTACAAAATATGAAAACCATTCTGTGCATTCTGTGGACTATACTTTGCTGACTCCTATTTTTGTTTTTTGAGACAGAGTCTGGCTCTGTTGCCCAAGCTGGAGTGCAGTGACACGATCTCGACTCACTGCAACCTCCACCTGTTGAGTTCAAGCAATTCTCCAACTTCAACTTCCTGTGTAGCTGTGTATGTCACCATGCCTGGCTAATTCTTTGTATTTTTAGTAGAGATGGGGTTTCACCATATTGGCCAGGCTGGTCTTGAACTCCAGGCCTCAAGTGATCCACCTGCCTTGGGCTCACAAAGTGCTGGGATTTCAGGTGTGAGCTACCACACCCGGCCTACCTTGCTGATTCCTAATGTGGACTTCTAATGATGGGAATCATCACTTCTGAAATCACTTTCTGATAAGATTATGGAATGAGGTCAGGTGAGGTAGCTTAGGTGTTCGATACCAGCCTGGCCAACATAGTGAAACCCTGTCTCTACTAAAAATACAAAAATTAGCTGCTGGTGTGCACCTGTAGTGTCAGCTACCGGGGAGGCTGAGGCACGAGAATCGCTTACACTGGGAGGCAGAGAATACAGTGAACTGAAATTGCGACACTGCACTCCAGCCTGGGAGACAGAGCGACACTTGGTCTCAAAAAAAAAAGAAAAGTGGAATAATAAAAAGTTGTTAAATATAGTTGTGATTCTGTGTTGTGTAAATTGCCTGTTTGCTCATATTCAATGAATGCTTTTTGTCATTTTTCCTTTTTCTTATGTTTGTTCTGATTATATTTATTGAAATGTAATTTTATGGCTAATTAATCTGATAAACTGTGGACTTGTATTCTGTGGTTTATTTTTGATATGGAGTCTCACTCTGTTGCCCAGGCTGGAGTGCAGTGGCGAGATCTCAGCTCACTGCAACCTCTGCCTCCTGGGTTCAAGTAATTCTCCTGCCTCAGCCTCCTGAGTAGCTGGGATTACAGGTGCACACTACCATGCCTGGCTAATTTTTTTGTATTTTTAGTAGAGATGGGGTTTCACCATGTTGGTCAGGCTGGTCTTGAACTCCTGACCTTGTGATCTGCCTGCCTCAGCCTTCCAAAGTGCTGGGATTACAGACATAAGCCACCACGCCCGGCCTCTGTATGTTTTTTATTTCATTTTTCTAGTTTTTAAAATTTGTATGTTACCGTATTTTTTTTTTTTTGAGATAGGCCTCACTGTGTCTTCCAAGCTGGAGTGCAGTGGTGCAATCATGACTCACTGCAGCCTCCCAGACTCAGTGCTCCTCCCACCCCAGGCCCCCAAGGAGCTGGGACTATAGGTGCCCCACCATGCCTGGCTAAGTTTTGTATTTTTTGTAGACACGGGGTTTCGCCATGTTCCCCAGTTTGGTCTCAAACTCCTGGGCTCAAGTGGTCCTCCCACCTTGGCCTCTCAAAGTGCTAGGATTACAGGCATAAGCCACCATGCTTGGCTAGTTCTTATGAAAGTACCGGACCATGATGGATTAGAAATGAAAATTTCTAATCCTTTACCACAGCTAGTTGGGGAACCACTGGTTTAGGAGTTCCTGCATCCAATGGGTGCTGCCAAAATGCCTTGGATGTGGAATGAGGGTGGGAAGTCTGCAGAGGCTGGAAGGGTGGGAGTGAGAGCCGGGGTCTGGGTGTCCATTCATCTAACTCACAGAACCCTGAAGGCCCCGCTGTGCTGGCTGCCGCAGCCAGTGGTTTGCGGGATATGCTTCGGTGGGGGAGATAGACTGCGTGCAGGTGCACCAACAGGGCATCCCAACCTGCGCTCACTCGGCACCTCCTCCTCCCTCTCCCCCAGTGTCATGGGAAGAGCCCTGGGTCAGAGAGCTGGAACCTGGGGTTCCGTTCCTAATTCTACCTACCACCCGCCAGCTGTCCTTGGGCAAGTCGGTCCTCCCCTGTCAAATGGGACTGAGGTAGTGAAGATTATAAGATATAATCCATGTTCAGTGCTTAGCACCAGACCTGATGCCTTTTTTATTTTATTTTTTAAGAGATGGGGTCTCGCTATGTTGCCCAGGCTGGAGTGCAGTGGCTATTCACAAGCGATCCCACTACTGATCAGCACGGGAGTTTTGACCTGCTCCGTTTCCGACCTGGGCCGGTTCACCCCTCCTTAGGCAACCTGGTGGTCCCCTGCTCCCAGGAGGTCACCATATTGATGCCGAACTTAGTGCGGACACCCAATCGGCATAGCACACTACAGCCCAGAACTCCTGGACTCAAGAGATCCTCCAGCCTCAGCCTCCCGAATAGCTGGAACTACAGGCATGCGCCATCGCACCCACCTTTTTTTTTTTTTTTAAAAGAGAGACGGGGTCTCGCCATGTTCCCCAGGTTGGTCTCGAACTCCTGGGCTCAATTGATCCTCCCATCTTGGCCTCTCAAAGTGCTAGGATTAGAGGCTTGAGCCACCGCACCCAGTCATCCTGGTGTCTTTTAAAAACTTGATGACTGCTAGCTACTATGATCTCAGATTTCAGTCTTCTCAAAGATTCTGTTTCTTGGTTCCTAAGATTCTGAAATGCTCTGATTTTCCAAAATTCTGAGATGGTTTGTTTATAACATTCTGCATTTCTAAGTCTTTGATCACTGAGGGTGTCTGTCAGGCCCGGCTTCCCAGGCCTTCTGCCCCCAGGTTCTCCCAATCTCTGGGACTGGGAAGGAGGGCAGTGGGTGGAGGGGGCTGAACCACTGCCTTGGCATGGCCCACATTCAGGGCTGGCTGTGGCAGCCCAGGGCCCCAGAGCCAGGCTGGAACTAGGATACCAGCCTCCAGGCCCCAGGCCTGCGTCATCTCTGAGTGCCCTCAGCCAGGGCCACCAGACAGAGTCAGGCTGGTTGAGTCGTCTAAGGGCTGGGGGCGGGGCAGGCTGTTCTGGCCTCCTCCAGGCTGGGAAGGCAGGAGTCCTCCGCCCTGCTCTACCTCTAACATGCCCTATGCCCTTGGGCAAGCCTCAGTATCAGGGCTGCCACGTGTTCGGTGGTGCTCGAAGCCCTTCAGCCTCAGGGTCAGTCCTTTTTTCAGTCTTCGTGGGAGGCCGCTGTGGTCAGGTTGGTGGGCTGGGCCACCGGTGGCAGGACAGGAGGGCAATTGCCTCTGATGGAATTAATTACTCCTTTATTAGCACAAAATAACAGTAACCTAGCGGCTGCAGGGCCTGAGAATAAGTTAAGGCACAGAGCAGGTGGGGGCGGCTTTCCCAGGGCCAGGCCTGCATGCCCCAAACTTCCTGAGCAAACTCCCCAGGGGCCAGGGTTACGAGGGTCCTGGAGAGCCTCTTCCCTTGAGATGAGGGGAACGGAAGAGGGCGCGGGTCCCAGGGGCGCCTCCGTGGACGGGAGGAGCCCACGCTGCGCCACAGTCACTTCTCGAAGTATGGCAGGTAGAAGAACTGGAAGCCCCGGTGGCCCTTGACCGCGCAGTAGATGAAGATCACGTGATAAACTGCGGGGCGGGGCCTGTAAGCGCCGAGGCCACCCCCCAACGCGGCCCCGCCCCTCACCCCGCGCCCCCGCCCCTTCCGCTCCGCCCCTCCCCGCCCCGGCGCCCTCTCTCACCTCCAGGCACCAATAACAGGAAACCCGGCACGAAGAAGATGGCGCTGGAGACACCTGCAGGAGAGACCGGAGGCCGGTCAGGGCCAGGGGTCCCGGGGCTGCGAGGCCCTCCGGGCTGCCGCTGACTGCCCGGGCAAGCCTCACTCTCGGCTGAAAAGGGGCCGTGTCCTGCCGGGAGGTGGGAGGGCTTGCCATGGACCCGTGGACACAAGAGGGGGTGTCCACTGCCTGTGGGGGCGGGAGGGGGCGCTCACCTGGAGAGGGGTTCGCCTCCAGTCCCACGCCGACCAGGATCAGCACTGCACACAGATGGAGCCGCGGGGGTGGGGGCAGGAGCAGGGGTGAGGGCGGGGACTCCCACCCCCAGCCCGGCTCAGCCCTAAGGAATGATGCCCCCCACCACCTGAGCGGAAGGTCCCCTGGGCAGAGACCCACCCCAGGAAGCTCACCAAGCTCTCTTTACAGAACAGGGCACTGAGCAGGCCCTGGGAAGTGTGTGAAATGAGAGATTTTTATTTGCTCCTTGGGGTGGGCTTTCAGTCATTCAACAAACATTTGTGGAGCACCTACTGCGTGCCTGGTACGAGGAATTACGCCTTGAAGGGCTGATAAGGTCCCTGCCCTCATGGCCCGTCCTTAGCGGAAGAACCACTAAGAAGCTGAAAGCTACAGTCCAGGTGATCGGGATATGCGGGGTAAGAACAGGGCAGTGCAGGAGTCCTGGGTCCCCAGTTAGAAATGGGGGGAACAGGGAGCTGGACTTCGTGCTCTACAGCAAGCAGGGGCAGTAAGCCTGGGGGCTAACACGGACTACTGTGTGCTTTGTGCATTGCCCAGACCACTTCAAAAAGGGTGTGATGGGCTGGGTGTGGTGGCTCATGCCTGTAATCCCAGTGCTTCAGGGGGCCAAGGCAGGAAGATTGATTGAGGCCAGGAGTTCAAAGTCAGCCTGGGCAACATAGCAAGATTCCCATCTCTATAAAAAGTTTTTTAAAAAATGAGCCCAGCCTAGGCATGGTGGCTCATGCCTATAATCCTAGCACTTTGGGAGGCCAAGCCGGGAGGATCACTTGAGTTCAGGAGTTCAAGACCAGCCTAGGCAACCAAGTGAGACCTTGTCTCTATTATTATTAAAAAAGAAAAAAAAAATTACCCAAGAATGGTGGTACATGCCTGTAGTCCCAGCTACTAGGGAGGCTGAGCTGGGAGGATGGCTTGAGTCCAAGAGTTTGAGGCTGCAGTGATCATACCACAGCACTCTCCAGCTTGGGCAACAGAACAAGACCCTGTCTCAAAAAAAAAAAAAAAAAAAAAGGCTGGGCCCGGTAGCTCACACCTGTAATCCCGACACTTTGGGAAGCCAAGGCGAGTCAATCACCTGAGGCCAACATGGTGAAACCCCATCTCTACTAAGAAAATACAAAAAACTAGCCAGGTGTGATGGCAGGCGCCTGTCATCCCAGCTACTCTGGAGGCTGAGGCATGAGACTCACTTGAACCCAGGAGGCAGAGGTTGCAGTGAGCCGAGAGTGCCCCACTGCATTCCTGCCTGAGCAACAGAGCAAGATTCCTCAAAAAAAAAAAAGGGTATAGGGGATGATGGGGATGATGTGGGCTGAAACTCACTCCCTGCACCCTACAAAGGCCCCCTAAGGAGCTCTGGTGACCCCAGGCTTGCCTTGCTGGGTTGTTGAGAGAGGAAAAATGAAGAACTTGGCAGTGCCACCAGGGCCCGGTGTACAGCGGCCCTGGGAAGTGGCAGCCTCCTCCCTGTGCCAGGAGCCTGGCTGGCTGGGGAGCCTTGGCCTTCCTGGAGAAGGAGGAAGGTGAGCCAGGGCAGCAGCCACAGTTGGTCCCTCCTTATGGATCACTTGTTACCTCAACCCTGGATCCCTTCTGGGGACTCTGCATCCTCAGCCCCAAAGAATGAGGCACCTGGGAGTCAGAGAATACCTGGTGTGAGATCTGCCTGCTCTGGACCAAAAGTTCCCCCATCTGAGCAATGGGTAGGAGGTAGGAGAAGGGTGGGCTTGTCAGTGCTCAGATGCCAGACAAGGGGAAGTGCCAGGTGCCCTGTGGCTCTGCACTGGCCAGGCACTCAGCATTCCTGAGCCCCTACACCTGGCTTCTGGGCACCACCTCACTTGTAGGACTTCTGCAAGGTGGGAAAATAAAACTGCCCTGCACCTGGCCCGAAGTGGACACAGAATAAATGGAAGCTGCAACTCTTCTGTCCCCTAAAAATAAAGGAAAAGTCTTTGGCGTGATAAGCCAAGTTCTATTTTCAGCTATGTGTGATCTCCTGGCTGTGTGCCCAGGTGGCAAGGCCTCTGTCTCCTCATCTGTAAAATGGGGGTGTGGTGATGGCAGCCAGCTGCCGCCTCAGGATGCTGGGAGGCTGTGTCAAGGGGGGAGGGCAGAGCCTGCACAAAAGGAGGGCAGAGCCTCCCACGGGTCCCCTCCCGACCCCAACCCTCAGGCCCACTCACCCAGCCCCAGCAGCAGGAGCAGGAAGGAGGCCAGCACCACTCGGCGGTTTTTCTGGATCAAAGGGTGTTGGGTCCAGCTGGGTGGCAGGAGAGCAGGGTGGGTGTGAAGGAGGTGGAGGGAGGGTGTGTAGGAGGCTTTGGGGGCAGAGCCAGGGCTGCCTGGCTGGGGGCTCCAGTGGGCAGGGCTCACCTGCAGCAGGTGTTGTAGGAGCGCTGGGTGCCACTGCTGATGGTGCTGAAGGACCACTGGGAGCTGCGGATGGAAGTCCGGCCGGAATCCCTGCAGGACAGGTGCCCAGGGAGGGGTGGGGTGAAAGGACAGGTGTCCCTTTGGGACAGGAGTCCCGATAAAGTGCAGGGCGTGGTGCAGGGACTGGGGCTGGGCCCTGAGAGGCCCTGGTGGGTGAGGATGAATTCAGGGGCTGGGGGAGGCTGGGGATGAGCTAGGGGTTTCTGCAGGACAGGTGACCTCTATGAAGGTGGGGGCCAGACCAGACTGGGGGTTTCTGAAAGAGGTGAATGTGGCTGGGCACTAAGGTAGAGTGGCCCTGCAGTGTAGGGGACCCTGCCAGGAGAGTGAGTTAGGCTAGGAATCAATAGGACAGGTTGGAAGAGAGTGAGTGAAGTTGGGTGGGCGACTGAGCAGGGTCCCTGAGGACAGGAGCCTGATGCACAGGGTTGGGGTACAGGGGTGGGTCCCCACCTGGCTCTAACCTGTTGCTGACTCCCCCATCCGGCTCCGGAGAGGCCTGGGCTCCGTCCTCATCATTCTCCAGGTTCTGTGGCAGAACACAAGGCTCAGGGGGGTTGCTGGGCTGGGGCCCTTCCTCACTCCCCTCCGGGGGAGAGAAAAGCAGGTCTACATAACCGTTTGCCTGGCTGCCTGGCAGCTGCTCACCTGGCCTTCCGCTCTCCCCGAAGAACGGGTTTGGTGATTCACAGAAACCGAAACTAGGTAGGAGGTGGGTGGATTCGGGGGCTTTGGGAGCAGGAGCCTGCACGGGTCCCAGGGAAAGGAGAACTCCCAACTTTGGGAGTCAGGGTGGAACTCTCATTCAGTGGCCTAGAATGGGAAATTGGGGATTGGGGTGCCAGGGAAGGGCAGGCCCAGGGTTCTCAGGTTCAAGGCACAGGGATCTGGTCCCTGTGTGTCTCCAAGAAAAGGAGCCTAGGGTTCGTGGAGATTTTCTGGGAAAATGAGGATTTCCGGTTTAGTGGGAGCCAAAGGGTGGGCAAGGACTGGTCATGTGAGAGGGGCTTCAGCTCTTGTGGGTGGTGCCGGGATTGGGGTGAGGGCTTTCTGAATAGAGAAAGGTGTGCGGGTTCCCCTCAGCTTAGCTGGCCTGGGGCACAGGGGATGCTCCTGCGTGTGGGCAAGGTCTGGTTCAGATACAGAGAAGGTCCCCCACCACAGTGGGGGCCAGGGGCGAGTCCTGGGTGGGGACTCCGGCTGGGTTCTCCAGCTAGAGCTGAGAGGGATGAGCTCCTGGGCCAGGGCTCCGGGCTCTTCCCGGCTGGCTGGGCCTAGGCAGGGCTCTGGATCAGGAGTCACGTCCGGGGGGCGGTCTCGCGCTCCAGCTGGGGGCTCTAGGCAGATTCTACCCCAAGTTGAGGGCTTTGAGGCCCGGACTGGGGTCCCGTCCGGCCGGGGACAGCGGGTGAAGTGGGCCGGGCGGTTCACCTGGTAGCGCAGCCGGGACTGCTTGTCCTCGTCAGCCACCTCGAACCGGGCCCGGCGCTCGAAGTGCAGTGGCCCAAAGCGCGCGACCCCGCTGGGCTCCGCCCCAGGGCCCGCATCCTCCAGGGACAGCTCGAAGGCGTCATCTATGCTGAATTGGGGCCGGGCGGCACTCATTGCCCCGGCCCGCTCAGGCGCCCTGCGCCACCGCCATCTGCGCCTGCACGCCCAGCGTCGCCACGGCCCCGCCCCCGCAAGCCCCGCCCCCGAAGGGCCTGGCTCCGCCCCACGCGTCGTCCCCGTAGCTGTCCCCGTCCCAGTTCCCGTCCCCGTCCCCGTCTGCCCTCAGCAGGCCAGAGCTGCCGAGCGCCGAGCGGGCTGATGGGCTGGGGACTCTTCTAGATGGAGCGCGCCCGGCTCGTGACGCCGCTCAGCGGCCGCCGTGGCGAGCGACAGCCGGTCTCGCGCTCGGACACACTCCCCAGGTCTGTAGGGACTTGCACGCCTCAACCTCCAGGTCTCGTACAGGGCCTTTTGCACTCCAGGCTGTTCCTCGAGTGCCAAGGAGACTCCTGAGAACTGTTTCCCCACCTTCCTCACCACAGCCCAGCATGGGAGGGGTGCCCTCCCCATTTTTGCGGATGTGGAAACTGAGGCTCGAAGAGCTTTTGTGGCTTACACTTCTCCAGTCCAGTCCCGACGCAGCAGCCAAAGTGATCTTTTAAAACAAATCTTTTTCTCTGTGTGTGTTATTCTTAAATAAAACCCTTTCTAAAAATTATGCTGCTTGGCCGGGTGCGGTGGCTCACGCCTCTAATCCCAGCACTTTGGCAGGCCGAGGCAGGCGGATCATCTGAGGTCAGGAGTTCGACAGGAGCCTGGCCAACAGGCGAAACCCTGTCTACTAACAATACAAAAATTAGCTGGGCGTGGTGGCACATGCCTGCAGTCCCAGCTACTTGGGAGGCTGAGGCAGGAGAATTGCTTCAACCCCGGAGGTGGAGGTTGCAGTCAGCCAAGATTGTGCCACTGCACTCCAGCCTGTCTCGAAAAAAAAAAAAAGAAAAGAAAAGAAAAAAATGCTGCTAAGTCTCTCTGCTTGAAACCTTCCCTTGGTTTTCCATTGCACTTGGAATAAAATCTGAACTCTTGGCTGGGCGGGGTGGCTCCCGCCTGTAATCACAGCACTTTGGGAGGCCGAGGCGAGTGGATCCCTTGAAGTCAGCAGTGTGAGACCAGAGTGGCTGACATGGTGAAACCCCATCTTTACTAAAAATACAAAAATTAGGCGGGCATGGTGGCTCACCCCTGTAATCCCAGTATTTTGGGTGGCTGAGGTGGGCGGATCACCTGAGATCAGAAGTTTGAGACCAGCCTGGCCAACTTAGTAAAACCCCATCTCTACTAAAAATACAAAACTTAGCTGAGCGTGGTGACTGATGGGCGCCTGTAATCCCAGCTACTCAGGAGGCTGAGACAGAAGAATCGCTTGAACTCAGGAGGCAGCGGTTGCAGTGAGCCAAGATCACGTCACTGCACTCTCCAGCGTAAGTGACAGAGTGAGAGACTGTCTCAGAAAAAAAAAAGTTAGCTGGGTGTGGCGGCACGTGCCTGAAGCAGGAGAATTGCTTGAACCCAGGAAGCAGAGGTTGCAATGAGCTGAGATCATCCTACTGCACTCCATTTTCGGCAACCAAGCAAGACTCCCTCAAAAAAAAAAAAATCTGAACTCTTGACTAAGGTCCATAAAGCTCTGAAGGCTCTGGGAACTGTCTGCCCCTCCCAGGCTCATCAGGTTCCCCCCCTGCCCCTTTCCTCCCTGCTCAGCCACACTGGCTTTCTCACATTCTTCCTCCACAGGCCAAGCTCCTTCCCACCTTGTGGCCTTTGCACCTGCTGTCCCCTGGTGCCAGGAAAACACTTAGCCTTGCTTTTCTCATAGCTGGCTCCCTTCATCATGGGGATCTCTGCTCAAATGTCACCTCTTGGAAATGCCATCCTTGACTGCACAATCTAAAGTCCGTTTTGCATCACACAGCACTTGAAATTGTCTCATTTTGCACTGTTTTATTCACCACTGTATCTGCAGTGCCTACAACAGTGTTTGGCACTAAGTAGATGCTTAATAAATACTTGTGGCAGAAATGAATGAGGGGTTTGCCAAAGTCTCAACTACTTACAAATGGTAGAACAGAGATTTGAACCCAGCTCCACCTAATTCACAGAGGTACTTCTCCTCTTCCACCCCCACCACCCGCCATGGGTCATTTTTTTTTTTTTTTGAGGCAAAGCTGTGCTCTGTTGCCCAGGCTGGATTGCAGTGGTGTGATATCTACTCACTGCAACCTACACCTCTAGGGTTCAAGCAATTCTCCTGTCTCAGCCTCCCAAATAGTGGGGATTACAGGCACAGGCAACCGCTTTAGGCTAATTTTTGTATTTTTAGTAGAGATGGGGTTTAACCATATTGGCCAGGATGGTCTCAAACTCCTGACCTCAGGTGATCCACCCACCTCGGCCTCCCAGAGTGCTGGGATTACAGTGTGAGGCACCATGCTCAGCTCCCACAGTTCATTGTCCAAAGCTCTACTCACCCCCACACCTCCACACCCCCTCAGCCCCCCCGCCCCCCACCCCGCCTCTGACCCCAAGGTATTTTGGTTCCAGTTAGGCCGAGTAGAAGGAAAAACTTTCTCTAGGATGTCTTGGGCTCCCTCCTCCGGCATACTGACTGAACTAAGGAAAAGCTTTTTTGGCCTCTCTTTGAATACGGTTCCTTTTTTTCAGATGTAAAAAAGGGTCAGGAGAAGCTGCTGACAGTCATCTCAGGTGGGCCAGTGAGTCCGGAGTATGGACTTAACCAGTGAGGTTAGGACCTGAGATTTCTCAGAGAAAGGTGGGTTTTGAGCCTTCCAGTTGTACAGGTTAGAAGCAGAAAAAGGGACATAGACCAAAAACGGGACAGCTCACTCACTACCTGGCGGGGGTGGTGTCTCCCTCAAGGGGAGGAGTGGGGCAGCCTCCTCCAGCCGAGGCCGCAGTCGGGAGGATAGGCGGAGAGACCACAGGAGACTAGGACGAGGAAACTGAGGGGAATCCCAGGGGAACAGGAGGCTGAGGGTCGGGGCAAAGGAGAAGTCCAGCTCAGCCAGGGAAGGGTTAGACCAGTCGTTGGGGTGCGGGATGTGACAATCTAGGAGACAACAACCTCTATGGTGCCAGAAATTTCAGACTGGTGGATGTTTAGCACAATTTTTCCTGTGACAACACATGATCTGTTTTTGACAGAAAAGACAGGACTGAGATGGCCAGCCCGAACGGCTGATGAGGGATTTGACTTCATGAGATAGAAGTCTGCACTTAGGACCTTGAAAAAGTTTTTTTACATGATCATCTTGGGCAATAAAGACGTCGGGACATACAAATTCAAATTCTAGAGACAAACAGGACAGCAGACACGAGACATACAAATCCAGATGTTAGGAACAAAACAGAACAACTGACACTGAGGCAGATAAATGATCATGGCAGTCTTAGGGACAAAGGACTGGATCCTTAGATGCACACCTCTAAGGTCCCCACGCACTCACACATGCACGCACACATTCATTCAGAGGTTATTACAGTCTTTTACACTTTGTAAACAGTTGGAACCCTGATGAAATTTTTATCTTGTTTGTAAATGTTTCAGATCAGACAGAAACCAGGGATTCTGTCCTCCAGCGTCCTGGAGGGGCAACGGAGTCCAGGAGGGTGCCCTTATCAGGGCTGAGCCCCTCTAGATCAGGCAGAAGGACAGGACCAGGGACCCCGGACACCTGGAGTCCAGAAGCAGACAGCCAGAAGCTGACAGAACTGGGAACCCTAGACCCCTAGAATTTAAAGACAGAAAAACCAGAACCAAGACTCTTCCAGGGTCCAAAACCCAGAACCAGGACTCTTCCAGAGTCCAGAACCTTGGGCACCCAGGGCTCAAGGTCACAGGAATTACCGTAGTTAATTCCAGCATCCGGTAACTGGATGATCCCTGTAACTTCCAGGAATAACCAGATCAGGCCTGACTTGATCTTACCTTCTCCTTGGAGCAGAACCAGGGACTCTGAAGAATAATTTGGTGGAGGGCGCCGGGAGCTGATCCATCTCCTCTGGCAAGGGGTGGCCTGTGGGGCCCTGGAACATCTCAGGGGGCACCTCCCCTATAGTCTGCCTCCCAGCTCAGGGGAACCCACAACGAGCTCTGTCTGCACCAGGCGAAATATCTCTCTGGGGCATCCAAATGTAATAACCAGCGAGTTAGAAGGAAACAGGCCACGCTCTGAGTTCCAAATTAAGAGTCCTTTTTATTAGCCGGCGACCGAGAGATGCTAACACACAATTTCTCTCGGTCCAAGGAAGGCGCTTGATTTCCCTTTATGTATGATTCCCTTATGATTTAGGTAGGGGAGGGGGAGCCTAGCTGAAGCGAAATTTTACAGAAGCAGAACAGGCAAGTTAGCTAGTAACCAGTGGGGAGGAGGTTCCCAGGACTGTTGGTTGCCAAGGGTATTTCCAAACAATCACCAAGGGGGGTTCAAACAGAGTTATATACCATAGCAGGTGTGCCTGCCAAGCAAGATGCAGTTACATTGGTTATATGGTGGGATAAGTGTTTGTTTTTTCTAAAAAGTAAAAAATAAGGCCGGGCGTGGTGGCTCACGCCTGTAATCCCAGCACTTTGGGAGACTGAGGCAGGCAGATCACAAGGTCAGAAGACCAGCCTGTCCAATATGGTGAAACCCCATCTCTACCAAAAATACAAAAATTAGCCGGGTATGGTGGTGCATGCCTGTAATCCCAGCTACTTGGGAGGTTAAGGCAGGAGAATCACTTGAACCCAGGAGGCAGAGGTTGTAGTGAGCCGAGATCACACCACTGCACTCCAGCCTGGGTGAACAGAGCAAAACTCCCTCTCAAAAAATAAAAATAAAATGGCCACCCACTTGCCATCCAGACTGAGGAAGACCCGGAAACTTCAGGGCCATGCGAGCCACAGCCATATCGGCAAGCTCCAGAAGCACCCTGGAGGCCTCGGGAATGCTGGTGGTATGCATCACCACAGGATCAACGCTGGCAAATACCACCTAGGTTACTTTGGGAAAGTTGGTATGAGGAATTACCACTTAAAGAGGAACCAGAGCTTCTGCCCAACTGTCAACCTTGACAAATTGGGAACAGGCACGGTGAATGCTGTTAAAAACAAGACTGGGGCTACTCCCATCACTGATGTGGTGCGATCAGGCTGCTACAGCGGGAAAGGGAAAGCTCCCAAAGCAGCCTGCCATGGTGAAGGCCAAGTTCTTCAGCAGAACAGCTGAGGAGAAAATTAAGGGTGTCGGCGAGGCCTGTGTCCTGGTGGCTTGAAGCCACACGGAAGGAGGTTCATTAAATGCTAACTACTTTAAAATAAATAAATAAAAATTAAATTAAATTTAAAAATTAAAAAAAAAAAAAATTTAAGTTGCTAACACCACCAGCTCACCGTTGAATTCTTTCTCAGGTGAAGCCCAGAACTCTCTTGGGCTAAGCCCCAATTTTGGGGGATCACCACTTGTCCTATTGCTGCCCTGATTCCTGCCCAAATTAACTGTATTGCTAACTTATTTCTGGTGTTCTTGGGTCTTATGGGGTTACAGACTGTGACCTCCGGAGGGGCAAGGGTAGCTATTGTACATTCGCCTCTGTTCCAAGTTGTTTGTTTGTTTCTTTTGAGAGAAAGTCTCAAAAATATTAGCTGGGTGTGGTGGTGGGTGCCTGTGGTTCCAGCTACTTGGGAGGCTGAGGCAGAGGTTGCAGTGAGCCGAGATTGTGCCACTGCACTCCAGCCTGGGTGATACAGCAAGACTCCACCTCCATAAAAAAAACAACAACAACAAATTGTTTTAATTTTTGTTAGATTTTTTTTTTTTTTAAGAGGGAGTTTTGCTCTTTGTTGCCCAGGCTGGAGTGCAGTGGCTCGATTTCAGCTCACTGCAACCTCTGCTTCCTGGGTTCAAGCAATTCTCCTGTCTCAGCCTCCTGAGTAGCTGAGATTACAGGCACCTGCCACCACAACCAGCTAATTTTTGTGTTTTTAGTAGAAACAGGGTTTCACCAAGTTGGCCAGGCTGGTCTTGAACTTCTGACCTCAGGTGATCTGCCTGCCTTGGCCTCCCAAAGTGCTGGGATTACAGGTGTGAGCCACCCAACCCAGCCGCTTATTTTTTATCCCTGTAACATTGCCGAACTCTGGGTTGGTTTGTTTGTTTGGTTTTATTTCTGTTTTTGAGATAGGGTCTCGCTCTGTCACCTAGGGTGGAGTGCAGTGGTCTGATCATGGCTCACTGCAGCCTCAGCCTCATGGGCTCAAGGGATCCTCCCGCCTCCCAAGTAGCTAGAACCACAGGCGCATGCCACCATGCCCAGCTGCATTTTTTTATTTATTTGTAGAAACAGGGTCTGGTTATGTTGCTCAGGCTGGTCTCAAACTCCTGGTCTCAAGTAATCCTCCTGCCTTGGCCTCCAAAATTGTTGATTATAGGCATGAGCCACCATGCCCGACCTTCTCATTTGTTAAAGTAGCCTGTAGATTATGTTGGTTTTTCTATACCAGTACAATCTTCCAATAACGACAGTTCACTCTTGTTTCTTTCTTTTTTTTTTTTTTTTTTTTTTTTGATTATTTTTTTGGCCAGGACTTCTTTAAAAAAAAAAAAAAATTAAATTTCTTTTATTTTTTGGATATAGGGTCTTGCTCTGTTGCCCAGGCTGGAATGTAGTGGTGAGATCATTGCTCACTGCAGCCTCGACCTGCTGGGCTCAAGGGATCCTGCTGCCTCAGCCTCTTTAGCAGCTGGGACTACAGGCATGTGTCACCATGCCCAGCTAATTTTCTTGCTTTTTTTCTTTTTGTAAAGACAGGGTCTTGCTATCTTGGCTAAGTTGTTACTCCTGGGCTCAAGCAATCCTCCTACCCCAACCTCCCAAAGTGCCGGGATTCTAGGCAGGACTTCTAACACTTGCTGAACCATTGATAGAGGGCGTCCTTGTCTTGTTCCTGATCTTGAAGAAAATGTGGATACTGATTCCACCATACTTAACTGTATATAGCTTTCATCAACCTGAGAAAATTCCTCTTTGTTCCTAACTCTGAGTTTTTAATCATAGTCATAGAAGTTCACAAAATGCTTTTTCTGCATATTTTGAGATAACCATATGCATTTTCTCCTTTAGTTCACCAACGTGGTGAATTACAGTAACAGATGTTTATAATGTTGAACTATTCAGACATTCTTGGAATAAACTCTACTTGATCTTCATGCATTTTTTTTGGGAAAAAAAACCATTCTTAATTGTGGTAAAATACACATAAAATTTACCATCTTAACCATTTTGAAGTGTATACTCAGTGGCATTAAGTATAAGCACATTGTTATGCAACCAATTTCCAGAACATTTTCGTCTTTCAAAACGGAAACTCTATACTCATCAAAGAACAACTCTCCATTTCCCCCTCCTCCAGCCCTTGGCAACCACCATTCTGCTTTCTGTCTTTATGAATCTGACTACTCTAGGTACCTTGCATAAGAGGAATAATACAGTATTTTTCTGTATGTGGCTGATATTTCACTTTGAATATAGATTTTCTTTTTTTTTTTTGAGATGGGGTCTCACTTCAGCACCCAGGCTGGATTGTAGTGACAGAATCTCGGCTCACTACAACCTCCATCTCCCAGGCTCGAGGGATCCTCCAGCCGCAGCCTCCTGAGTAGCTGGGACCACAGGCATGCACCACCACACCGCCTAATTTTTTGTATTTTTGGCAGAGATGATATTTCTCCATGTTGTCCTGGCTGGTCTTGAACTTGTGAGCTCAAGGAGATCCACCCACCTTGGCCTCCCAAAGTGCTGGGGTTAGAGGCATGAGCCACCGCACCTGGCCCGTGGTGTTGATGCATTTTTACATGACATTAGTGAATTCTATTCACCTAGTATTTTATTTAGAATGTTTCATTATCAGCCAGGCATGGTGGCTCACGCCTGTAATCCCAGCACTTTGGGAAGCCGAGATGGGTGGATCTCCTGAGGTCAAGAGTTTGAGACTAGCCTGGCCAACAAGGCCAAACCCCGTCTCTACTAAAAATACAAAAATTAGCTGGGCGTGGTGGTGCACACTTGTAATCCCAGCTACTAGGGAGGCTGAGGCAGGAGAACTGCTTGAACCCAAGGGGCGGAGGTTGCAATGAGCCAAAATCACGCCACTGCACTCCAGCCTGGGCGACAGATTGAGACTCCGTCCCAAAAAAAAAAAAAAAAAGCCGGAAGAAAATACACAAAAATCACAACACTTTGAGGGTGTGGCTTACGAGTGGAGTTATTTTTAAAATTTCCCTAACTCTGCAATGCTGTTATATTACATCCGCAACTTCAAACGAAGTCCCACACGGCCGCAGTCCCAATTAATTCAAAGACACAATTGCTAGGGACAGCCTCCTCCCGCCCGGCCAGCGGACCCCCGCCCCGCCTCCTTGACCGGCTCGGGTCCCGCCCCGAGACATTCCAAGGCCCAGTCCCCAGGCCGACGCGCGCGCTCGGCCGCAGCGCAGAGAACCAATCACCATAAGTTTTCACGCTCAGTCCTTTTTGGCTTCTGCCCTCAACCAAAATGGCGCTAGCCCGGATGCTGCCGAGGCTCTAGGAGTTGCCGAAGCAAGTCCGGAAGCCACCGAGCGAGTCCGGAAGTTGCCGAAAGGGAGCAGCGGAGAAGGAGGATGGCGGATATCATCGCAAGACTCCGGGAGGACGGGATCCAAAAACGTGTGATACAGGAAGGCCGAGGAGACCTCCCCGACTTTCGGGATGGGACCAAGGTTCGTGTCTACCCCTCTCCTCTCCCCCTCTACGGCGTGGTGCGCATGCGAGGCGGGAGGAGGCCTTAGGCGAGAGGTTGCGCATGCCCAGAGGACACCGCCAGTGACCCTACCGCTCACATGCGGAGCTCGACGCTGATTGGTCTGAATTTAAGTAGGGGGTGAATTCGGGACTGTCTGCCCCGCCCCCTGGCCCGGCGTTGCAGCAGCATTAGTAAAGGAGGCCGTCAGTCATTACAAGCGGCTTGGGGTTGGGGGTTGATCTCAGTGCTTGGGCAGACCCCAAGACAGAGGAAAGCCGGGGCCAGGAGTTGTCCTGGGGCATCTGGGTTTCAAGGCTCATGATCCTTTGTAGATGGAAGGGCCTTCCAAAAACACTTAGACCAAGTGCCACTATTTAGAGTGGAAAACCAAGGCCCTGGGACATGCAAAGCCAGAGAACGGGTCCAGAGGTCAGTTCTCCCAGACAGGGACCCTTTGGCAGTCTTCCTACCGCGTTAGTGGCTTGTTTGGGACAGATGAGGGCTAGGAAGTAAAGAGCCTCCCACTTTCCTCCTTTTTACAACCAGGGCCACAGATCCAGCCCCTCTGGTCCCTTTTCCCGACAACCTGCAACTCCAGGCTTCCCTGATTCTCCTGCAGTTGACCCCTCTTGGAGTGCCTTTCCCAGTTGCCATTTGTCTGCAGAGAAGGGAACTTCCCAGGGGCAGCCCCTGTGCCCAGCAGAGCAGTCAGGCAGGACATGCACATTGAGCAAATAAGCACATGCCTCCGAGCCAGCGCTGTGCTGAATTGGGCAGCTAAGCATCCTAGCCCAGTGCAGTGGAAGTGCTCTGAGAGCAGAGGGGAGCTGCATGGCTGGAGTGAGCCACTGTGTGAAAAGAGATCTCTAAGAAGAGACAGGATGTGTGATGTGGGTTCATGGCCCCAAGGACTAGGGGGTTGGCGGTGTTGGAAAAAGGGCCTGGCGAAGGAGATCCTGGATGGAACAGACACCAGAAGGAGAGATGTGAACAAATGGCACCCCAAGATCAGGAACAGGTGGTGTTAAATAACCAGGCGCCAGCACTGACTGAGTGCTCATTATGTGAGCACTGTGCTACTGGCTTCACAAGTCTATTTCTTTCCCACGATGTGAGATAGGTACTGTGGTAGATTCCATTTTCCTGATGTGGAAACAGTTGAGGGATGCAGCATGGCGTGGCAGTTAAGAGCGTGGGCTCCTTAACCGTATCCTGTCGAGGGTTCAGTCTTCAAACCCCTTTTGTCTGCACCCACGCGCAGTGTCCTCTCTAAAATCTCTCCCTGCCCGGATTACTCTGAGATGCAGATATCCAGTCATTGCTCGTCTCTGAAACCTGACCTACAGCTCCCGACTCACCATCTCCACCTGGAAGCCTGGTTGGCAACTCACACTTAACCTGCTCCACCAGAGCCTTCTCCGTGTCAGTTAGGGAAACCTCCAGCCTTCTTATTGTTCAGGCCAAAAACCTGAGTGTCTCTGTGGTCCTCCCCGTCTCTCATATCCCACATCACATCCTCAATCTCCAGCTGGAATCTGAATTCTCTCCACTTCCGCCATTACCGCTTGGGTCCATGCTATCCTCACTTCCAGCCTGGGTTAGCGCAGCGACCTCTGATTCTCCTTCTGCCTCTCTTATCCCTCTGTGGTTTGTTCACATCCCAGCAGCAGAACACCTGTTAGATTCGGTTCCTTTTCTGCTTGGAGCCACTCAGTGGCTTCCATCTCAGAGTAGAAAACAGAGGCCTCACCATCCCTACAGGCCCTGTGAGGTCCACCCCTGCTGACCTGGGTGAGCCCTGCTGGTGAGCCCTGCTGGTGACCCCGCCTCCTCCTTCACTCTGCTCTGCCACACTGTCCTTCCTGCTCTTGAATGTACCATGGGTTTGAAACAGGAAAAGTTCCCTTGTCCCCCTCACAGGGCCTGTGATGGGGGTGTGGCTTGCTTCTTGGGTACCCCACTGCTCAAACCTCTCAAAAAGCATACAGAAGGGCAGGCTGTGAGGCTCCAACCCCGTGGCAGTGCCTAAGGGTGAACATTTACATCTCCGCGTGTTCCAGGGAGCTCTCTTAGTTTGTCTGTAGGCAACTTGTGCTCACCAGCTCAATAAGACCCCCTTCCTTATCACAGGAAAGGGGGCTTTCTGTAGCCTAGGGTTTCTTGCCTTGATGTCCCAGAAAATCAGACCACACGTGGGCTTGGAGAATGAGTGGAAGGTTGTTTTCTTTTGTTCCAAGACAGAGTTTCGCTCTTGTTGTCCAGGCTGGAGTGCAATGGCGCGATCTCGGCTCACTGCAACCTCCGCCTCCCTGCTTCAAGTGATTCTCCTGCCTCCGTCTCCCAAGTAGCTGGGATTACAGGTGCCTGCCACCACGCCCGGCTAATTTTTTTTTCATGTTTTTAGTAGAGATGGGCTTTCACCATGTTGGCCAAGGCTGGTTTCTAACTCCTGACCTCAGGTGATCTGCCCGCCTTGGCCTCCCAAAGTGCTGGGATTGTAGGCATGAGCCACGCCCAGCTGACTGCAAAGTTTTATTGAGTGGAAGTAGCTCTCAGCTGATGGGAGAGCCAGAAGGGTGATGGTCTTCCCCTGGGGTTGTGGTGGCCCCAGCTCTCCTCTGACTGCGCCAGCCAAACTCTGCCTCATCCTGCCGGTCAGTGGCCTGCCAGTGTGCTGGTGCCTGTTGGTGTGTTCGTCTGCAGGCATGCTTCCCTGACGTCCTCAGTGACCGGCCGCTTGTGTCTTCTGCTGATGTGCTCCTCTGACATCTGGCTAGCTGTGTGTCTGCCCACTAGGGTCTCAGGTTTTTTTTTTTTTTTGAGACGGAGTCTCATTCTGGCCTAGGCTGGAGTGCAGTGGCTCGAACTCAGCTCACTACAACCTCCACCTCCGGGTTCAAGCAATTCTCCTGCCTCAGCCTCCCGAGTAGCTGGGATTATAGGCATGCACCACCACAACTGGCTCATTTTTTGTATTTTTAGTAGAGATGGGGTTTCAGCATGTTGGCCAGGATGGTCTTGATCTCCTGACCTCATGATCTACCCACCTCAGCCTCCCAGAGTGCTGGGATTACAGGCATGAGCCACTGTTCCTGACCAGGTCTCAAGTTTTTATAGGCACAGGATGGGGGCGTGGCAGGCCAGGGGGTGTTGGGAAATGTAACATTTGGGCGGGAAAGGTCTGTCCTCACCTAGGTCTGTGGGGGTGGAGCCCTGGCCAGGGACCACGCCCTCCTTTACCCAGCATTCCCTCCCTTCCTTCCGCCTTCTTCCCTTCCCAGCGCTTCCGTATCCCATTGCCCCACTGCAAGGCTTTTGGCACCTGCTGTTCTCTTGGCCTAGAAAGTTCCTACCCCAGGGTCCACTTGGCTTGCTTTCTTCCTTACGCCCCCACCCCCACTCTGTTTAATCCAGCCCCCACCCCCTTGCCCTGCTGTTTCCCAAGCACGTGGCTTCACCTGCAATGACACATTGTTTTATTTGACGCCCATCTCCTCCCTCTAGAAGCTCCATGCAAGCTCCAGGGGGGCAGGGACTTGTGTTTTGCCAGCTGCCATGTTCTGGTGTCTAGCACAGAGCTTGGGCACATAGTAGGTGTTCAGTAAATATTTGTTGAGGAACGACTGGAGTCAGACCTCTTGGATTCTTGTTCCCACCCAGCCACTCATTGGCCATGTGATTTAGGCCTTACTCCCTCCTTGTGACTTTGTTTTGTCACCAGTGTGGAGGGATAAAGCCAGGTGTAAGGTCAGGTGGTGTCCCTGGGGAAGCCCCGTCCCTTGTGCCATCAGCAAGCCAGGGACTGGACTTGTCTTTGGGGGTCAGGGTGAGGGTTTGTGCCCTTGCCTGACCTCGCATGTGGCCCACAGGCCACGTTCCACTACCGGACGCTGCACAGTGACGATGAGGGCACCGTGCTGGATGACAGCCGGGCACGCGGCAAGCCCATGGAGCTCATCATTGGCAAGAAGTTCAAGCTGCCCGTGTGGGAGACCATCGTGTGCACCATGCGTGAGGGGGAGATCGCCCAGTTCCTCTGTGACGTCAAGGTGTCCATCCTGCACCTGTCTGTGGTGGCCGTCCAGCCATGCCCCTTTCCCTGTCCCCAGGGCTCCTCCTCCCTCCACCCTCCGCTAGACTGCCACCCACTCTTTCTTTTTGTTTTTGAGATGGAGTGTCACTCTGTCACCCAGGCTGGAGCGTAGTGGTGTGATCTTGGCTCACTGTAACCTCCCCCTCCTGGGTTCAACCAATTCTCCTGCCTTAGTCACCCGAGTAGCTGGGATTACAGGCACCCGCCAAGACGCTTGGCTAATTTTTGTATTTTTGGTAGAGACAGGGTCTCGCCATGTTGGCCAGGCTGTTCTTGAACGCCTGACCTCAGGTGATCCGCCCTCCTCAGCCTCCCAAAGTGCTGGGATTACAGGCATGAGCCCCCGCGCCCGGCTCACCCACTCTTTCCAGACTACCACACCAGCCTGCTGATGGCATCTCGGCCTCCATTCCGCCTTCCCCTATTAGCCAGACTTCGGCCAGGGGACTCGTTCTCAAATGCAAACGACTTGTACATCCCTTTGTTTCAAACCTCTGTGGCTCCTCTTCAAACTCACTGTCAGGACAGAGTGCAGTGAGTCCTCGCTTTGTGTTGCTGGAACGTTCTCGGAAACTGTGACTAAGAGGGAAAACATACATCAGGTTCTCAGCCACCGTCGTTTCTCTCAGCGTAATTTTGTTAAAACATTGATGAGAAGAAAAACTGGTCTCGTTATGTATTGTTTCGCCTACAGTCACAGTTTCCAAGACCTACTTAGGATGTTAAGTGAGGACTTAAACCGTATAAGCTATAGCTGCTCATATAGCTTTTTGGGGGCTGGCCCCTGCCATCTCCTCTTACTCAACCTCCCTGCTTTTTCTTTCCATTCCCCTTCTTAGCCAAGATCTTCCCTCTTCCTTCAAAGCTGATTCCTGGATCACCACCTCTAGGAAGCCCTCCCTGACTGCCAGTGGTTGGCTCAACTCCCTCCTTTGGGTCCTCCAGCTCTCATGCCCTGCATGGCCAGGATCTGTTCTGCATTGTTCTACGCTATTGCAGGGCAGGGATCTGGCCTGTTTACTTCTAGCTTTGGGATGCCCAGCATGGGCCAGCCCAGAGCCAAGACTCGGGAAATGCCTGCTGAATGGCAGCCCAGCAGTCAGCCAGTGTCCAGACCGCAGAGCAGTGGGAGGAGTAGGGGAGCCCCAGGTGGGAGTAATCTGGTTCCCACCAGCCTAGAGCTTTGCCAAGCAGGAGATGAGAGGCTAGGTCCCCTATGCCCGTCTCCCTGAGGGTTTTGAAGTGGCTTCCCTGGGCCCAGCTCTAAGGTAGGCCGTCAGTGGGGTGTGGGTGGGGCAGGAGGAGCTTCTTCTCAGAACAGAATGTGGGGGCCCCAGTGCTTTGCATAGACCAGCTTGTGGGCCTTATCCTCAGGAGGGAGAAGAGGTAAGAATTCCACCAGGCCTGTAAGGACCAGGGAGACGGGTTGATGGGAGGTGTGTGTCTGTGGTGGGGGTGGGGTTGGGGGTCGGTGCTCTGGTGGCCGGAGAATGTGGCAAAAGCTGGGGCTTCACCAAGAGAGGGCTGAGCAGCTGGAGGAGTCCTGAGGGAAAGCCTCCTGCGCGTAAACGGAGTGGGGGCCCATTTGTCCCTCTCTGGGCCTTGGTGTTTGTTCTCAGGTGGCGGTGGGGAAGGGGGCTGGGCTTTGTGGACCTGGTGACCATCCAGCCCACAATGACAGAGCCCCTGGTGCCCTTGCCCTCTTGCAGCATGTGGTTCTGTACCCGCTGGTGGCCAAGAGTCTCCGAAATATCGCAGCAGGCAAGGACCCCCTGGAGGGCCAGCGGCACTGCTGCGGTGTCGCACAGATGCAAGAGCACAGCTCCCTGGGCCACGCCGACCTGGACGCTCTGCAGCAGAACCCCCAGCCCCTTATCTTTCACATGGAGATGCTGAAGGTAAGGGGCACCGAGCCTGGCCTTGCCAGGCCCCCACTGCCCAGCCTCAGGGCGCTGGCCTGTCTGCCCAGGGGTGGTGGGATCTGTGGGTGGACTGCTGGGGGAGTGGACAGGGACAAGAAAGTCTGTGTGGGACCCTTGGCAGTCCCCCAGTCTCCTTTCCTCCTCCTTCACGTCTCAAATATCACCTCCTCCAGGAAGCTGGCCCTGCCTATCCAACCTCCTGGTTCTCTTATCTTGGAGAGGCTTATTTTCTTCCCAGCTTCTGCTGCGTCTTGAAGTCCCTGGGAATTCGTATATTTCCTTGTCCATTTAGGGAATCTGCCCATGGAGCATGATTTCTGCGAGGGCAGGGTTTTTCACCATCTCGTTTTCTGTTCTATTCTTAGCACTTGGCACAGTGCCGGGCACACGGGAGATGTGATACTGATGTTTGTTAAATGCTTTTTTTTTTTTTTTTAAAGGTAGAGTTTCGCTCTTGTTGCCCCAGGCTGGAGTGCAATGGCGCAATCTCAGCTCACTGCAACTTCTGCCTCCTGGGTTCAAGTGATTCTCCTGCCTCAGCCTCCCAAATAGCTGGGATTACAGGCATGCGCCACCACGCCTGGCTAATTTTATATTTTTAGTAGAGACGGGTTTTCTCCATGTTGCTCAGGCTGGTCTTGAACTCCCGACCTCAGGTGATCAACCCGCCTCGGCTTCCCGAAGTGATGGGACTACAGGCGTGAGCCACTGCACCGGGCCTGAATGCTATTTGAGTAACAGGCAGCTGTGCTGCTGCTGTGTGATGACTGGGTGCCCAGCCAGCCCAGATGCTAGTCAGGTTTGCCGCTGAAGCAGCTGTGGTATTCCGGAGTCCTGCTGTTATATGCCCCATGCCCTGCAGGTGGAGAGCCCTGGCACATACCAGCAGGACCCATGGGCCATGACAGATGAAGAGAAGGCAAAGGCAGTGCCGCTTATCCACCAGGAGGGCAACCGGTTGTACCGCGAGGGGCACGTGAAGGAGGCTGCCGCCAAGTACTACGATGCCATTGCCTGCCTCAAGAACCTGCAGATGAAGGTGCTGCCTGGAGGCTGAGCGGGAGGATGGAGGGGGGTGCGGAGCCAGGGGGCCCAGGTCTACAGCTTCTCCCTGCTCCCATGCCCACAGGAACAGCCTGGGTCCTCTGACTGGATCCAGCTGGACCAGCAGATCACGCCGCTGCTGCTCAACTACTGCCAGTGCAAGCTGGTGGCCAAGGAGTACTACGAGGTGCTGGACCACTGTTCCTCCATCCTCAACAAGTATGACGGTGAGCGCCAGGCTGCCAGGGGCTGTGGGTGGTCAGAGTGGCCTTTCTCCTGTCACTGCTGGGGCTCAAGACCTAGCCTTTCACACCCCCCATTCTGAGCTCCCACAGGGGCCTGACTAAAGGTGCCTCGTCAGCGGGGCTGTGGACCCCATCTTGCATGAATGAAGCATGAATGGTGTATTGGATGTGGGATAGGGTGGCATCTTCAGGTCAGGGAGAGTTCTCTCCCCTGTGGGCCCATGGTGCCAGGAGACGTGAGGCCAGGTAGCTGGCCAGGATCCCCCCTTATGCCCTTGCATGCCCACTGCCCACTGGCATCCCCTGCAGACAACGTCAAGGCCTACTTCAAGCGGGGCAAGGCCCACGCGGCCGTGTGGAATGCCCGGGAGGCCCAGGCTGACTTTGCCAAAGTGCTGGAGCTGGACCCGGCCCTGGCACCCGTTGTGAGCCGAGAGCTGCAGGCCCTGGAGGCTCGGATCCGACAGAAGGACGAAGAGGACAAGGCCCGCTTCCGGGGCATCTTCTCTCATTGACAGGAGCGCTTGGTCCTGCCTTACCTGCCAAGCCACAGCTGCCGCCGCCAGCCCTCCTGCCCCCGATCCGTCATGCTTCTGTGTATATAAAAACCTTTATTTATCTCTCTCTTGAGTCTGCTGAGCTGGTCCACTGGGAGAGCCGGGTCATCACCTGGCGTTTTCTGGTACTTGGGTGGCCATTGGGAGGCAGAGAATCAGGGTTCAAATCCTAGCCCCCCACCTGCCAGCTCTGGGGCTTCAGTGTCCCTGTTAGAGAAATTATGATAATGGGCTCTTTCACCAAGGAACTGTCTCTCGCTGGCCAGGGCTGGGGTGCCCCGGGAGCCTCCATTCTTAAGGGGGAGATGAAGTGGGTACAGGCCAGGGAGCTGGGCACCTGAGGGAGGCGGTCTCCTGGTGCTGCCTTCCCCTTCCAGCCTCAGATCCCATGGTCTGGCCTCGGTGTCCGGGGACGGTTTCCATGAGAAGCCATACTGGGGCCAAGGTAAGCAGGGTTGGGCTGGGGTGGGCAGACTGTCCCGGAAGAGGAGAGGGTGAGACCTTTTGAGGGCCAGGCCCCCATCCTGAACTGCCCATGACCTGGATGGCCCTGGGTGCATGCTTTGTGACACCTTTTGAGGGCCAGGCCCCCATCCTAACCCTGCCCGTGACCTGGATGGCCCTGGGCGCGTGTCGGCCTCTCTGTGCACATTGGTGTCCCCTGTTGAACTGGAAACTGGGCTGGCTGCCCTGTGGTGCCAGGCACAGGGCGAGTGGGTGGGATGCAGGTGGCGTTTATTTTCATGGATTTATACACACTGGAAAAGCCTCTATGCCTATGCCCACGCCCTCCTTCCTCCCCCCGGCGCTGGGTCCCCTCATGTGAAAGGGAAGTAACACCGAGGGGCACGCGGAAATACAGGGTATGGGGCTGGGGAGCCAGCGTTGGGGTCAAAAGTCTGGGCCCCTAGCCTCCCACACACAGCCCCTTGGGCCCCTCAGGTGTGTCAATAAATAATCCAGGTCCTGGTGCGGTGTGGGCCTCACTCCTCGCTGTCCAGCTTCAGGCTGATGCTCCGTGCCTTGCCCCTTGCCAGGGTGGTGGGCGGTGTTCCTGGGCCCTCGCGCTCCGCCTGGCTGGGGCCCCTGGAACGAAGCAGCTGGCTCTGTTTGCGCAGGAAGTCCACGGGGGCGGCCACGCCATAGCTGCTCTTGGCCAAGGCAGCCCTCGGGGGTCCCGAGGAGGCATGCGAGTGCGAGCCCGCTTCCAGCTGGCCCAGGTGTGCCACGTAGCCGTCTGACAGGAACTGTGGGCACAGGTGGGCAGGGATGAGGGGGTGCTGGCCAGGGGCCCACACGCTGCCCTCCCCGGTCTTCCAGAGGCACCTGAGGCAGGCTGGGGGACTGGTGGCAGGCTCAGCACAGCCTAAGGCGAAGCCTTCTCAATAGATAGGACACCAGGCTGGGAGCCAGGGCACCTCAGCTGTGCTCCCACCTCTGCCCTTCTCTGGGCCTCATTCTCCTCATCTGGAAAATGGGTCTTAGAGGAAAAATACCAGCAACCAGTGTTTAGCCAGCACTTGCTCTGTGCCCAGCTCTGTGCGTGTTGATGCATAGTAAATGATGTGATCTTCATAAGCTGACATGGGCAGTGCCGTGATCATTTCCATTTACAGACAGGAAACTGAGGCTCAGAAAGGTCAGGCCCTTGCCCAAAGCCATGGTGGAGTGGAAGCAGCGCCCAGAGTTTTCAGCACACTCCAGCATGGGTTGTCCCCTCTGGTCTGCCTGGCAGCCGGTAGCTCAAGCTGCTCACGGCCTTTGTTCTAGGAGGATCCCAGGTTCCCCCGAGGCTGGTCAGGCCTTTTCACAGCTGTCCCAGAGCAGGTGGTCCCTAAGGCCTGGGACTCAGGCTCCTGCTCCCTGAGGTCCTGTTCCAGGCCTTCACTTGGCCCTCACCTGGCACTGCGCTTGTAGCTTTCGCACCGCACGGCCCACGATGTAGGTCTGGCTCGGGGACAGGCCCAGCGCCGCATATACAGCCACGTCTTTGGGAGACCCATAACCGGCCACGATGTTCAGTTCTACCTGTGGCGGGAGACGCCAATCAGCCGTCCGAGGGGTAGAGCCATGCATTTGGGGGCAGGGTCTGTTGGGCTTCCCCATATTGTTCTGAGGGTGGGGCCAGGTAGACGGAGGCGAGGACAAGTCCCAGTACCAGGGGAACAAGGGCGGGACCAGCTGCATCTCCCTAGTTGCCCTTAAGTACATGGGGCCCCTCAAACTAGGTGGGCAGGACCATAGGGGCTGCTGCAGTCAGGCAGGGCCTGGGCCAATGGGGTGGGACCAGATGGGCCTCGGCTGGTGTTGGGGGGTTAGGAGAAGCGGGGGCGGGGTCAGGACCCGCTGCCTCCCTAGCCGCCGCACCTCCTGCACCAGGCTCTGCAGAAACATTGCCTTCTGGCGCAGCGGGTCATGGGTGAGGCCGTCGCAGAAGGAGACGACTCCGTGGGGGAAGTTGTGCTGTGACAGCCAGGCCACCACGCGGTGCTTCTGCATATCGGGCCGGCCTGTGACATACACGATCAGGTAGCCTGCGTCCTGCCAGTGCCTGCGGGGTGGGGCAGCGGTCAGCTCTGCTGGCCGGGGTGGGGGGCCGGTCACCCCGGTGAGCTGAGTGGTGGCGGCGGTGGAGGCTCCTACCTGACCACATCCACGGCGCCCGCGCGCACCTTGGGGTCGCTGCCCATGATGGAGACGCTGGCAGTGAAGGAGCCGTCGATGCTGAAGACCACGGCCTCCGTGCCGCGGGCCACCACAGTCAGGCAGCATTCGGCGTAGGTGTGGTCGCCCCTGCGGCCCACGGGGCGGGGCGTGAGTGGTGCGGGGCCAGGCCTGGCAGAGCCCCCCCGCAGAGGCCCGGCCAGCCGCGCTCACCTGACCACCATGCGCACAGGGTAGACCCCGATGCCCAGCGTGCGCTCTGGGGGAACTGGGAAGGTGAGGCGGCCCGAGCTGTTGGTGACCTCGGTGCCAAAGTGGATCCACTTGCCCGACAGTGGCTGCGTCATGATGTAGACATCCACCTGGAAGGGTGAAGAGGTGGGAGGTCCATGGGGGCCCCATGTGGACGAGGGCAGAGGCAGGGCTGTCGTCAGGGGTGGGTGGGTCTAGGAGCTCAACGGCCAGGGACCTGGGGCTGTTCCAAGGATAGGAGGTGGGGCCGTGGGACCGGGGCCAGGGCCTCTGGGTCCTGACCTTCTCTCCTGTGAGCGTGACCACGTCCAGGGGCCCGTACATGAAGCGCCCGCTCAGCACCTGGGGGCGGCCGTCGCACACCACCGTGTCACTAGCCCGGTGGTTGGAAGTGACGTTCTGTTAGGAGGAGAGGGCATGAGTCAGCGGCCAGGATAGGATGGGGATGCTTGGGGAAGGAGCGGGTGAGGATCCACGCGCACACATCGGGGTCAGATCCTCGGGCTTGGGGCCTGAGGCCACAGGGTACTGAGGGAAAAGGGCGAAGGGGGATAGGGGCGGGGAGGGAGGGAATGGAGAGGCACACTTTCATGGATCCAGGCCTGAGATCCTGTGTGTGGGCAGGGCCGTGACAGGATGGGATGCAGAGGATGAGGCCAGGTGAGGACCAGCGCAGATCCAGACCCCAGACCCCAATGTGTGCAGAGGGTGGGGAGGGGGCTGGGAGACCAGCGGTTCCCAGGGGCGGGGCTGGGGCAATGAGGTGGGGCCAGGACCCCAGGGGCAGGGCAGGACTGGGAGTGAGTTGGGTCGCCTTGGCCCTAAGGGGGCGGGGGAGGGGGTAGCGGGAAGGGGCAGGGCCTCTCGGGAGAGGGGGCGAGGGGCAGGGCACTTACCCGGATCTTGACCTGCGTGCGTTTTCGCTGCCATTTCTCCCTGGGGAAGGCAGGGCTGTAAATGGAGGGTTCCTCGCATTCTGCCACCTGTGGCTGCTCCTTCTCGATCACCTGCGAGGACCAGCGGGCAAGGCCTCATTGAGGGGAGGGAGGACTGCCTCTCCCCAGGCCCACAGTAGCCCATCCCCCTCCCATTCTCATCTCCCATTCCATATTCCCAGGCCCACCTGGCGTAGGATGAACGCCACCACATCGGCGGACTCCCAGTAGCTGGCGTGGAAGAGGTGGGGCAGCGTGACAGTGGGAAAGGCGGTGAGCGCCTCGGGGCAGTACAGCGAGTAGTCAATCCGCTTGGTCCCCCACCAGCGCTCCAGGACTGTGAGGCCAGGGGCAGCGAGTCAGGATGGCCTCCTGCCCCGCACTCATCTGCCGGGGGGCTGGGTGCTCCTCCCTCCCTCCTTTTCACCCAGCTTGCTCTTTGCCAAGTCCAGGCTGGGTGCTGGGTGAAAGGGTTTCTCAGCTGGGCTTGGGAGGTGGTATCTGAGCCTCCCGCACCCCCAGTTTGGACTGCCCAGGCTGGCTGACTTACTCTTAACCACCTCACTGGTGGTGCTGGGGGCGGCTGGCTGGGCTGGGGGCTCAGTGCCTAACTCACTGCCCTTCCAGAAGGCACCGCTAGTAGAGGTGGGTGTTGAGGGCACCAACATCTCCAGCTCCTCCAGAAAGAGGCCGGAGTGCGTCTGCAGAGTGTCGGCTGGGAGAGGGAGGGCAAGCTCAGCAGGGGCCGGCCGGGTGGCTCTCCTGTCTTCTCACCCGGGGCTCCCCGCACCTTCGCCATCTTCCCTGTGGCCCCTCATGCCAGGTCCTGGCTGAGAGTGCACTGTGGCATTCTCTCCCCTCAGCTAGACCAGTGGCCAGTGCATTCCTGCCAGAATGCCTGTTGCCACTGCCCCAAACAGTGCACAGCTGTGCCCAACACAGGCCCGCTTGGCCCATGCACACTTGGGCATGCCCCCTAATACATGCCTGCCGCGCACCCCCACAGATGCAGCACGACACACACACTGGCGGCTCGCACAGCAGCCCACCAGCATCATGCTGCCCAGGGCCACCCTAGCTTGGCGAACCTCCCCCACCCGACTTCTGGGCCCAGATGGTGAGAGGATCCTGGGGATCCAGACCCCCACAGGGGAAGAGGCTCTTGGTCCTGGGATTGGTGGCCTGAGAGGTTTCCCGTATTGTGGGAGCCACCTCATGCCTTCTGCTACCTCCTCCCTCCCTGTGGGTGCCCTCTTCCTCCTCCCCTTTATCTTGTTTGGGGGCATACCCAGCAGCAGGGATGAGCCGTCTCCCAGGGGGAACTTCTGGTAGCGCGGCACAGTCAGTGGGGCGATGGCCTGGAACTGTGGGGCCAGCAGGGGCTCAAGGCGTGAGGCGCAGGGGTCAGCCGCGTGGAAGAAGTTATAGATCTGCTCACAGGCTGGGCGCATCTGGGCCACTGGGTACCCAGAAGATAGAGAAAGACTGTGGGGTGGGGGTTTCAGCTGGGCCCTCTGGGAGGCAGAGGTGTGGGAGCAGCACCCTGATGTCCAGTGACCCTGAGCCAGCACTTCTCAAACTGTACTCCCCGGGAAGTCAGTAGGGCCTTGCTTAAAGCGAGACAGGGGCAGGGTGTGGTGCCTCATGCCTGGAATCCCAGTACTGTGGGAGGCAGAGGTAGGCTGATCACTTGAGGTCAGGAGTTCGAGACCAGCCTGGCCAACATGGCAAAACTCCGCCTCTACTGAATCCCAGCACTGGGAGGCAGAGGTGGGTGGATCATCTGAGGTCAGGAGTTTGAGACCAGCCTGGCCAACATGGTGAAACTCTATCTCTACTAAAAAAACACTACATAAATTAGCTGGCCATGGTGGGAGGTACCTGTAATCCTAGGTACTTGGGATGCTGAGGCAGGAGAATCGCTTGAACCCAGGAGGTTGGAGGTTGCCGTAAGCCAAGATTGGGCCACTGGCACTCCAGCCTGGGTGACAGAGTGAAACTCTGTCTCAAAAAAAAAAAAAAAAGTGCTGAGAAGAGGGCAGAGGCTTCGATTTGCTGTCATGATCCAGGAGGAAGTGTTTCCTGTGCGCCCGCTGGACCCCTTCTCGTGCAGAACATGCCTTGGGTGTGAAGCTCCTCCCAGTGGCTTCAGGAGACTCACCCTTGGTGAGTCCCTTCTTTCTGGGCCTCAGGCTCCCCTTCTCTAGCCAGGCCTTTGAATTAGTACAGTGGGAAAGCTTCCTGTGCCTCAGGTGCGTGGGAAGGCCAGGGGAGGTGGGAAGGAAGGGGCAGACAGACACTAGAGGTGCCCCCGTAACCCCTGGGCTCACCCTCCAGGGCGGGCATCACAGTTTTGCGCAGAGCCAGCACCAGGCCCAGTGGGGAGCCGAACAGGAAGAAGCCAGAGACCTTGAAGTCGAGGCGGGCAGTGCTGCTGGGGCCGTCAGGCGCCTCGGAAGTGGCAGCAGGTGGGCAGGAGGCCGTGCTTGCCCGCCAGGGCTCCCCGGAAGAGGCGGTTGCTGAGGCTGCCTGAAGGCTGTAGGGGAGGAGGGGTGCTCAGTGCTGCTGCCTCTGTAGTCCAGCATGTGCCCAGGGCAGGAGTGATGGGGCAGGGACATCACCTGTTCTGAGAGCCCTCAGGCTCAGAACTGGCCATGTCGCTGGTGATGCGCTGGGCAGGCAGGGCTGAGGGTTCTGGGCTGGCCCGACCCAGCCTTTCCATGCCATCTGCCAGGGGGTCCCGCACTGGGCCGACCTCCGGAGAGAGCAGCTCATTGTTCTGGATGGAACAGGGGACAGAAACATCCTCAGGCGTGGGACCATTCGAATTCTACTTACTTCAAAGCGAGGAGGCTTAAGGATTGGGCAGAACAAAATTCCAGAGAGGACATGAACTGGCGGGGCAGCAGAGGACCTGCCTGCTGGCAGAGGGGTTGCCATTCCAGGGGGCAAAGACCTAGAGATGGAGAGGGACTCCCTGCTCCTCAGGAGGATGGGTTTGGCTATACTGACCATGCTCCCACGGCGGCTGCTTCCCCGACTCCCGGTGCCCACGTTGGCACTGTGGCAGAGGGCATCAAAGCCCAGGATGCCACCAACACCGTCTCCAATCAGCACCACCTGGGTGGGAGCAGGGGCACCATCAGGAGAGGCTTATCCTCACCCCCAGGGTGGGCTGCAGTGGAGGGCAGCAGATGGAATGTCCCTCACCGCTGACCTGCCCACAGAAGCCAGTGCCCTCAGGTGAGCGCAGGAAGGCTGAGTAGGCCTGGTTGGTGCGGGCAATGACGGCGGCCACAGCACCCTGGTAGCGGGAGGACGAGGTGGCCAGCAGTGGCAGGGCGGCCAGCGGAATGTGGTCTTGGGAGCGGGACAGACTGTCGCCATCATGGCTGTAGGGGCTCAGGCTGCAGGAGGAAGGAACGTGCTGGTGGGTGGGGGGCTTCCAGACCCACTCCTGCCGCCCAAGTCCCCTGGGCCTGCTGGCAAGCTCTGGCTCTGTGGGTCCTTTGTGGGGAGTGTCAGTCCCAAAAGGAAATTGAAATGGAAGCATTCCCCAGAACAGGTCCAGCCATGCGAGCGACCGACCCAGGTGTCTGGCTTCCTGACCCCTTCCCCCCTTCCCTGCCCCAAGGCCTCCCTGATCCTAGGAGTTCCCCACCCTTCCACCTGTGGCTAGTACTTGGAGACAAGGGCGTAGGCAGCAGCACAGATGGGTGGACAGGGCACCAGTCGCAGAGCCACGTGGCCCAAGGCCTCAGGGAAGTGGATGCGGGTGACGGCCTCGAAGGCCGAGCTGAGTGTCTGCACATCCGCCTGCTTGGAGTTGGTGTCTCCAGGGCCTGAGTCCAGGATGTTGCCGCTGTGCAGGATGAGGAAGAGGGCGTGGACTGCGCATGCCTCAGCCCCCAGCTCCCCAGCTCCATCCGGGCCCTGGGGGGCACAGTGAGGTGCCATGGGTGTCACAGCAGTGGCCAGGCCAGTGAGTAGGGGGAGCTTTGACATAGGGTGGCCGACCATACTCGCCTCTGAGTCCCTGGGTGCTTGGGCCCCATCCTCAATGCCTTTAGCTGCCTCGGCTCCAGGCTCTGCAGTGCAAGGAAAGCCAGTGAGAAGGATGGAGAGGATCACGGGGATCCCCCCATCTGGCACCTCAGGCACCCCAGTTCCGGTGTCTGCCTGAGGCCCCAAGTCCCTGCCTTCCTCTAAACTTCTCCCACCAACTCTCCCAGGTCAGTCTGCATGTCCAGGCCTTTGCCCCGACGGGTCCTACCGCAGTCAGGGCCGCCTCTCCACACAATGCCTGTTTGCCTGGCAAACTGCTCCAACCCTGCCCTGGCCAACGTGGTAGCCATTAGCCATGAAAGTAGCTATTTAAATTCAAATGAATCAAAATATAATGCATGAAAACTTCAGTTCCTCAGTCACACTGGCCCCATTTTCAGTGCCTGAGAGCCAGTGTGGCTGGTGGCTATCGCCTTGGGCAACACGGACTTAGAAGTTCTGCTGGACGGCGCCGGCCCAGGCCTTCCAAAGCCAGCAGAAACATCACCACTCCCATGAAGGTTTCAGGGAGTCCAGGTTAATTCCTTCAGTCTTTGTGCTGTGTGTGAATCTTGACTACATTCTAATCATCCATCTTTCCACTCACCCATCCATCCATCCCCGAACCACCCATCCATCCATTTATCTATCCCCCCACCGAACCACCCACCCACCCATCCATCCACCCATCCATCCATCCATTTATCCATCCATCCATCTATCCATTCAACCATCCATCCACCCACCCACTCACCCATCCATCCATTTCTCCATCCATCCATCCATCCACCCACCCACCTGCCCATCCATCCGTCCATTCACCCACCCATCTGTTATTCATCTGTGTATTTAATGAGCACCTCTTCAGATGGACTTTCATCTTAAGATGCCATTAAACTTGTGGCCTGCTGTATGTGGGTGCAGGGGCCAGTATCCTAGGCGGGATCGGGATCTTTACCTGGCGTCCCCTCTGCCTCCATTGGGGAGGCAAAGGCGTCAATGAAGTCATTGGAGTTCCACTTGGTCATCTCCTTGGGGAAGACCTCCTCACTGTCCGAGAAGCCTTCTGAGGGGACAGGGGGCTGTGTCATGGGGTGGGAGGAGCTGCTGGGGGACAGCCCCACTCCCAGAAAGGGCCTCGGTGCTGACCGTGGGCATCAAAGAACTCTTCCTCGGAGCTGTTCTCGGAGTCTCGGGCGATGTTCTGCATGCGCCACTCGGACAGGCTCTGGGGAGACACAGCCCCTGCCGGGCCGGCTCTGCCTCAGCCTCAGCCCGGGGAGCCCAGCCTGGGGAGGGTCGCGCCTCCCATCCCTGTGCCCCAGCCTCACCTCCGTGTTGGGATGAGTAGGAGGAACGGGAAGATGAGGACCACTGCTTCCCAAAGCTGGCATCGGGGGAGGCATCTGGGCCAGGGGGGGCCTCAGGCCCATCGGGGGTGCCAGTGTTGCTGGTCCCAGACCGGGCCTCGGTGCTTGGTTTCCCCGGGGGCTGGACCTCGGGTCCCTCACTGCCTGTGTTGCACTTGGCCATGCGCTGGGCCAGCATTCGAGCAGTCTCGTCTTCCAGTGCCCGGATGTCAGCCATGCTCAGCTCTGTCCACTCGTCCTGCCAGCACCAGGCCTGGCGGTGGGCCCGCAGCATCACCCGACGCAGACCTGCAGGTGCCCAGGCATCAGAACTGTGCCCCTCCCCCTGCTTCCCTGCCACCACAGCCACATGCCCAGCCTTGAGGTTGGGTAATGGCTCCCCTGGGCACACCACCCACCCAGAGCCACAAAGTAGGGCAGGGCCAGTGCAGTCCAGGAATGGGAGTGGAAAGTGGGGCATTTGCCTTCCTGCCTGACTCCCTCCCTGCCTACTGCCTTTTCTGTCTCTCTGCACACCCTAACTCTCAGCACTGTCCCCACCCCGTCACTCCAGAAGCAGGGATCGATGCTTGTTCTTGCTTTTGGCTGGCTTCCTGTTGACTTCTGAGGAATTAACAGTCAATGAAGGTGTTAACAGTTAATGAAATTGTTGATGGTTAATGAAGGTGTTAATACTTAATGGAAGTGTTGGCAGTCAGTGAAAGTTGTAGCGAAAGATGATACCCATTCTGGGATATTTTTATCTTAAGCAGAAGAATAAAGTTAGAAGCTCTTAAATATCTAGGAAATAAAGGAATGATGGTTGAATGATAATGATAAACCTCTGCAAGGAGATCTATCGGAATCTTAGTAGTGGCTGGCTATATGTGGGTGATTTTAATTTTTCTTATTTGTGCTTTTTGGTATTTTTCCAAATGCAAGACAAGGAGGCCACATGATTCTCTAAGCTGAATTTCCTCACCTGTAAGATGGGAATAATTGTCATTACCTGGTGGGGCGCTGTGGGTGTTAAGGGAGAGCTTGCACAGAAAGTGATTAGCAAAGGGTGTGAGTGCTGCAATCACTGTCAGCATCAGCTCTTCAGATCTGACCCAACCTCTTCCTCATTTACCGAAGAGAAATTGAAAGTGCAGAGATGGCCAGTGGCTTGCTGGAGGTACCATGGGGGTCAGTAGTGGGACAGAAACCAGGCCGCTGGTCTCCCCCACTAGGGACCATCCCTCTGTGTGCAGATGACCTGGGCGCTGAGGCAGGGCTGAGCTGTAGGTATGGCGGGGTCAGGTTGAGGGGAAGTGTGGGACTGGGGCTCCTGGACACCAGGACCAAAGGCTGGGATCCTAGAAACTGGGAGTGGGCTGTGGTCGGGGGGGAACCCAGAAAGCAAGACATCGGGGTCACAGCCTCAGCTGCACCCCTTAGCATGCTGCCAGTTGGAGCTGGTCACCTTCCTGAGAGTCTCTAAGTCTCACCCAACTCACAGGATGATGGCGAATCTTAGAATCTTAATGGAAGCAGCAGCGTTTCTGAATGTCAGAGCCAGCATGGACCTTGTAGATCACATTACCAGCTTCCTGCTCTGTGGATGCCCGGCTGGGCCTTGCAGCCACCTCTGCCCTAGTACTCCCTACCTCAAATGGAAATGACGGCTTCTGGCTTCTGTGTCCTCAGTGGATGGGAGCCTCCCTGGCCCTAAACACGGGGTCTGGGGCATGCTGGGTCAGTGGGGCCTCCCGTGGCTGGGTGCTCACCTACATCGTGGATGAACTGCTCGATCTTGGCCTGCATGCCCCAATAGCGGAACTCAACCTTGCACAGCTTATAGGCGCACATAAGGGGCCCCGTCTGCGCCGCCGTCCTCGCCCAGTCATCAGCCAGTGGCCCTCGACCTGTCTTGACCGAGCGGTACAGCCGGGGGTCCTCTTCTGCTTTGTACTCGCCTGGGGCCACCGCATCCCGTACGATGTCGATGGTGTCTGAGGGAGTTCGGCAAGTATTGAGCAGCGCCAGTCCCTTTGAGCCCCTGCTCCTGGTACCCTCTTGGGACTGGGTGACAGCTCCTGTCCTTTTGCAGATAGGACAGAAGGCCTGGAGAGGGCTGGGACTTCTCAGAGGCTGCCCGCTGAGGCAGCCGGGAGCCTGAGAGGGGCGCCAGGGTCCCCCCATAGCTCCAGGCCTCACCCAGGATGCGCTGTCTCCTCTCAGCCCCACTCAGGTTGAAGACATTCGGCTGCTGCCCCCCATCAGGCAGGTAATAGGTCTCAATTTCAATGGAGAATTTCTCCACAAAGGGGCAGGTGTACCTGGGCAGAGGGCATGGGTGAGGCTCACTGCTGTACTCACCAGGGCTACTCCCCTCTCGGCCCCAGACCATGCCCACCTCACTCACTCACCGGGTTCGAGTGTAGGGGTAGGCGTTCCAGGATTCCTCTTCTACCTGCAGGGCAGCCTTGGGCAGCAGTGCCCGGAACCAGCCTGGGATGTGGGAGCCCACGTGGTACACCTTATGTGTGTACTGCCCGCTGCCCCCGGGCCCATCTGTGTAGGGCCGGTTGGCCAGGATCTCCACGCCGCTGCCCTCTCCACTAGACTCTTCCCGGCTCTTTTTCTGTGGCCCAAGGCAAAGCAGAACAGGGAGCTCAGCCCCAGCTCAGCATCTAGGATCCCCAGTTCAGCTGGGTGCTCTGCACAGCTCTGGGGCCCTGGTCCCAGCCTTTTCAACTCCCTGAAACCAGACCTGCCCCACCGAAGCTCCCTGGGATCAGAATCACAGATGCTGCCCAGTCCACATGGGCTCTGCAACCCAGCACTCAACTCAGTCATTCAAGCATTCATTCAGTGTCTGCTCCACTCCCAGCGGTGTTTGGGATTATATCAATTGAGATATATTGATAAATAGAACAAAGACCCCTCTCCTTGTAAATCTTACATTCTCGTGGAAGGAGACATACAAAAGGAAAAATCAAGTTATATGGTGTGTTAGAAGGTGCTAAGTGCTATGGGAAAAGAAAGCCTAGTGGGGTATGGGTGATCAGGGTTGAGGACTGCAGTTTTGATCAGATAGTCAGGGAAGGCCTTGCTAAGAACATAATGTGACCATGGCTTGAACACGACTTGAAGGAGGTGAGGTAGGAGGGAGCGCTCAGGGCAGGGGAAGCCAGTGCAGCCCTGAGGTGGTAGCACATCCTGGATGTGCTCAACGGTGGCGAGGAGGCTAGGCTGGCTGGCAAGAGAGAAGGGACAAGGAGAGGAAAAGGGGTCTCCAGTTCTCAGAGGCCCTGCCCCTGCCCCCTCCCTCTCTGGAAGGCCCTAGCTGCCTCCCACTCCCAGCTCCTGCCACACCCCTCATAGCTTGAGAGCCCCCAGATCCTGCCTTCTATTGCTCTGGGGCCCAGTTGGCCTTCTCAACCCCGAGGTGGGATCCAGGCCCTCTTGCTTTATGAGACTCTGGTCCTGCTGTGCTGGGCACAGATCTGGAGCGGACTCTGAGACCCTGCACCAACCTGGCCACCGCTGAGGGCCTGCCCTGGCCCACTCTTCTCACTGCCCAAGCACAGAGCCTCCTTGCCCTCCGATCCTTGCTGCCCTGTCCCTGCCCCAGGTTTGGCGCCTGGTCCTCACCCCGTCTCCCTGACCTCCAGGGGTGGCCAGGACCCTGCACCTCTCCAGACCCGCTCCCGCCCTCCTCTGCCGCAGAGGCCCCTCTCCTCATTCTTGCCGCCTCCTGGGCGCTTTTTCCTTCCCCGATGGGATTACAGATCCTCAGGAGGATTACAGGAGATAAGAGGAGGGCTGGGCACTTAGCGGGTGGGAAGCGCCACTGGGCCCTCCTGCCCTTCTACCCACAGCTCGTCCCCATCCCTGCATCCGAAGGGGGGCCTCTCTCGCCTCCTCCGGGCTCCCAGTGGGTCCTAGCCCTGGAGCAGGGCTGGCGGGGTCGGCGGGGCTCCACCCCTTGCTCGGGTGCCCTCTCCCCGCGGCCCTCACCTGGATCATGTAGAGCTGGGCCACCTGGTACTCGTCTAGGCTCATGGGCAGCAGAATGTGGTATTCCTTGATGAGCATCCTGAAGGCGCTCGGCGGGCCGCGCGCGGCCTCCACTCCAGCTCCTGGCGCAGGGCACGGCGCGGCCGTCAGTGCCGGGAGGCGGCGCGCGGTCCCGAGCCCAGCGCGCCCGCCGAGGGGCTCGGGACACGGGACCCCATGCCCGGGCCCGCCGCGGGGGGAGGCAGAGGTGAGCCCAGCGCCACCGCCCGCGCCGCCGGGGCCCGGAGCCGCAGCGAAGCTGAGCGCTGACCTCTTTTTCTCGCAGCCCCCGCCCCCCGCCCGCCCGTCGCCAAGGCAACCGCGCGCTGACGCGGGCCCCCCGGAGTGCCAGGCTCCGGCCGGCGGGCGGGAGGGCCACCTCGCCTCTCCCGCTGCGGCCACTTCTTAATCCTGGGAAATAGCATCCCTCGGGGGCGCGCCCCCCGGAGCCCCGGGGCCCCTCCTTCCGGGCCCGCCTTCCGCGACCGGCCCCTCGGGGACCCGCCCCCTGCTTCCCCTTCCCGGAGTCGGCGGGGTCCCGGGTCCCCCACTCTTGGACGTTCACCTAGAACCTTGTTTCCCGGGTGTCTCTGCGCGGAGTGGCCCCGTGCGCCCAGCATCTCTGCCAGGTTCCCCCACGCCCTGCAACCGAACCTACCTTCCGGGACCAGGAATCCCCTCCGCCCCCTAGATCTGCCTTCCTCACCATCGAGGGCAGCCGGGTCCTCGACCTCCCCCTCCCAGCATCCTTCCTGGACCCCCGGCCCTTGCCGGCTTTCCACGCGCCTAGGCACCCACCCCGTCCTCCTCCCAGGGGGTGACCCCTCCTCAGGCTGAGGTCAGAGTGACTCCACTTGGTATCCCGTGGGCCCTGGCCCTGGAGACCTGCTCCGCCCACCCGCACCCCGGGCTGGCACAGCGGTTCCGCTGCAGGCACCCCTCCATCCCCCACTCGCACCCTGCGAGCAAGCTAGAGGCCCCGTTGTCCCCACTTCCCTCTGCTCTCCGGCCTCCCGGTCCCTTGCCGCGCTCTTGGCCCGCCTGCCGACGTCCCGGCTCACCTCTAGCTTGAGGCAGGCACCCCTCACCCAGCCCGGGCAGGGCCAGCCGGCCCGTGGGTCGGAGCCCGGAGCGCCCCCAGCCCCGGCCTCGGGTTCCAGCGGTGGCCGGACCCTCCAGAGGCGCAGTGCCGGCCCATGGCCCCGACCTTCCTCTCGATCCGCCCGCCGGCGCCCCTGCAGTCCCTCCCCGCCGCCCGCCGCGTCACTGCGGCCGCCCCGCCCCCTTCCTGGGCCCGGCCTGGCCCTCCCCACTCCGGCGGGGTCCGGGCAGCCCCGCCTGCAGCGGAGGCAGGCCCCTGCCTTCCTTCCCCCGGGCAGTGGGGAAGAGGCATTGCCTAAATTCTGGCACTTCTTAGTCCCTCTGTTTTGTTTGGGGTCCCTAAAGACTCATAGTTCCTATCTCCACCCTGGCCGGGCCCTCCTATGGGCAGTGAAGGGGTGGAGTTTCATATGGGGGGGCGTGTCCCAGGCCCACTCTCCTCTCCTCACCCTCTGCAGTCCTTGGACCTGGGACCCAGGGTAGAGGAAATGCCTCCCCACCAAAGTCTAGGCAGACGCTGGTGGCTCTGATGTGCCTCCACCTAGGGCTGAGCTCCAGGGCCCCCGGGCCTCTACGGTCACCCAGCTACACACCCAGGCAGAAACGGGCTGTCATTCTGAGTGGCTGGGCTAGCCCCTGCGTGGTGCCACAAAGCCTCCCCCACCTCTGCCTTCCGGGTCCACAAGTCCGGCGACCCAGCCACCGGGAGTCTGGGCAAAGGGCGAGGCACCCCAAGGAACCCCAAGGCTGGGCTCCTGGGATCGCACCCAGCCTGCTGCAGGTGGTGCGGCGGTGACGGCAGCACCCGCCAGCCTCTCCCCTTGACTCTGAGGCCGAGTGCTGGAAGTAGCAGTGCGCATTCTCTCTGAGGAGTCAGAGACCTTCAGGGCTGATTCAGAGGCTGGGGTGTTGTCAGGGCATTAGGGCGTGTGAGGGAGTGGCTTACGTGAACTGGCATTTCCATGCTGCCAGGCATCACCGCCAATCCAGAGGAAGCGCCCTCCAGGCCCAGGCTGCCCACAGCGCCAAGGGCTGTGGAAGCAGCCAGGCCCTGATCTGCCCCCTGGTGGCACCACAGGAAGGCCCAGGGATCTCAGCGTCAGGGCTGGGGCGGGAGAGGGCCCGGGTCCCACAGGAGGCCTGTGGCCCGCAGAGGCAAGTCAAACCCCGTTCAGTCACACCCTCCCCACCCCTAGTCTCCTCTTCCTTCTCTGCCTGGCCCACCCAGGCTTAGCTAAAGAACCAGACCCAGAAAGGCTCAGAGCTGAGAGCACAACTCCAAATCATCTTTTATTAATATAAAAAGGGCATATTTAGCAAAAGACACACAGAGAAAAGAGTCGCTATGGCCCAGGACACAAGGCAAGCAGGTGCCAGGCCTGAGCCCTTGCTGGGAGAGAAGGAGGCTCGGGACGAAGTGGGAGAAGTGCTGGGAGGGGCTGAGCGGTGGGGGCCACAGAAAGTTCCAGTGGGCAACACTGTCGGCAGGTCATGGGCGGTACTCACAGGGACCTCGCTGCTAACTCTTTTTGGGGGGGGGGGCGTCCTTAGTGCTGCCACCTGGAGAGCCGCCCTTTGGTTCCTGGAGGGCACCCACCAAGGGACACAGGACAGGAAGCCCAGGATGGTTAGTGCAACTCGGGATGATGGCCAGGGAGAAGTGGGTGCTCTGCAGTGGCCGGGAAAGGTCCAGACGCTGAGGCCGAGGCGCTTCCTGTTACGTGCGGGCGTTCCGCTCTGTCTCTGCCAGGCACTCTCTGACTAGGGCCCGGGCATGGATGATACCTGGGGGTCGGGTGGGGTCTCAGCAACCCTCCATAGCCCCACCCCCGCCCTCCGGAGGACCACCACTGCCTCCCCACTCCCTTTCCTTTCCGCAAGAGAAATTCAAATCTAATGATGGCGAGATGAGATTAGAGATTTGGCTAATCCTCAAGGTGGCCCTGTTGAAATACAAATTCCCAGGCTCTTCCCTGGAAATGGACTCAATTTCAATTCAAAATACCTCTCTGCATAGTAATACTGGCCCTAGTCTAGGCGTGGCTCAGGTGGCCTCAGATGTCCTTACTTCCCTAATGAAGGAGAGTTCAGTGTCAGCTTCCCGAGCAGGGGAGCAGGGCAGGGCGGCCTGGCCTCACTTACCTCTCTTCAGGCGCTCCATGGCACTCTTGCTGCCAGCATAGGTGGGCCGGATCTCTTTGCCCATCTCCTCTATGACCGACAGCAGGTCCGTGTAGGTGCTCTGGGAACCCTGGGCGCCGGGTGGCTTCATCGCCTATGTCAAAAGAGAACAGGGCAGTGAGCTCAGGCACCTGGCAGGGAAGGGGACTCCAGTCCCCATCCATAAGCAAGCCTTTGGCCCCACTCACCTGCACATAGCCCATGGAAGGCGGTCCAAAGTCGTTAAACAGCGGTCTGAAAGGGGCGGCAGCTCCTGGCACTGAGCCCGACGGCGACGGCACGCTTCCTGCAGCAACAGGCGCGAGTAAGAGGTCAGCGCCGGGCAGGGACGCGCCTCCCTGCTTTTCCAAGCCCAGGACCGGGTTCGCCCGATTCCCTCCAAAGGATGCTTCGTTCCGTGCTGATCAACTTCAGGGACAAATCCCTCCCCCTGTGCTCCACCTACAAGCCCTTACATGACCACGCCCATTTCACAGGCCAGCAAACTGAGGCTCAGCGAGGGGTAGGCGGCAGGCCCAGTATTGCAGAACTCAGGCCGTCTTCTCTTCGAGACCTCGACCGCCCGGCAGGCGAGCAGGGGTGGAGCTGGATCCTCACCTGTAGGGACCGGGGTGCCCGGCCCAGGGGTGCTGGAGCCAGGGGTGCTGCTGGGGGCGGGGGCGATGGGTTTGTAGGACATCCCCAACTCCTGGGCGCGGCGGACGCCAGCCGGCCGCTCCTCGGGGGTTGGCCGCCGGGCCCCTCAGCCGCGCTCTGATTGGCAAGCGGGCTGCACGCCCCTGGTAAATAGAGGTCTGGCCGGAAGGGCGAGCGGGCTCGAATGCTCCCTCACTCCCGATTGGCGCCCGAAGATGTCACTCGAGCCTCCTTATTGGACGAGACCTGCCCCAGCAGGTCGCAACCGCCGCCGATTGGCCTCCGCCTTCCGGACCTCGCACCTGTCTGCTCCGGATTGGGCGGTGGCTGCCGCCCTCCGCAATTGGCGAGTTCGCGGCCCGGGCCGGCGCGCTCTCAATCCGATTAGTCCCCAAGCCTTAGAGGCGGGGCCTCGGGAACCCGGACCCCGGGCAGGGCTGCCGGTTCGCGCCCAGGGGTCTTCCCGGACGCGGGCCCTACCCTCGCGCTTCACTCGCGCTGCTTCAGACGTCGGCTCCGCTCTGCCCAGTTTCGGCCCAGCAGGGGTTGCTGTCGCCGCTGTCGCCGCCGCTGTGCGCGCCTATCCGTTCCTGGGGCCGAAGGACGCAGGGCTTTGACGTCCCGAGCCCCGCGCCCCACCCCGTGCGCTTTTACGTCACCTTTCACCGGTTCAACACCCTCTCCCCGATCTGCGCATGCGTCCGCCCGAGGCCTGCGTTTGTTCCCGTGGCAACGGGCCCCACTTCAATGCTGCCAAGCGCAGCTCTTCCTGTGGCTTGGCTGGTCCTCAGGTCCAAGGGCGACCTCAAAGACCTCTTTACCCCTACGCGCAAGGCCCCGCGCCGCCGCCTCAGCTAGTGACAGTGGCCGTAGAGCAAACCTGCGGGATTATTGGTGTGGCAGGCCCGGACCAAACTGATCAAGAGCACCGACTGGAGCCAACCGCCTGGGTTCGAATCTCAGCACCACCCCCACTAGCGATTTCCCCCAGGCAAGTGTCTCGCCTCAGTATGCCTCAGTTTTACCATCCGTAAAATAGGGAAAATGACGATCTTATTGGGTTGTTGTGTGGATTAAGTGAATAGTCATAAAAGTGCTTGTTTGTTTCATTCTCGGCCTTCCTGTTCCACTCCAGGGCCCCCATACCTTTCCACTCCACCACTCCGACACCTCCCCTCAAATCTGACTCCCCACAAACTTAGACTTCACACCCTTCTCCACTCACTAACCCTTCCTCCCAGGCTCCTTCCCCAAGCTCAAACTTCTCTGGCCTTATGTACCTTCATGGTCCCAGCTTTGTAGATCTTCGTCTCCAGGACAGTCATTCATTCATTCATGCATCCAACAAACATGTTCTGGCCCACGTTGGCTCACTCCTGTAATCCCGGCACTTTGGGAGGTAGAGGTGGGCAGATCAAGAGTTCAGGAGTTTGAGACCAGCCTGGCCAACATGGTGAAATACAAAAGTTAGCTGGGCATGGTAGCCGGCACCTGTAATCCCAGCTACTTGGGAGGCTGAGGCAGGAGAATCATTTGAACCCAGGAGGCAGAGGTTGCAGTGAGGCAGACGTTGCAGTGAGCCAAGATTGCACCATTGCCCTCCAGCCTGGGCGACAGGGCGAGACTCCGTCTCACAAACAAAACAGAAAATAAAACATGTTCTGACTCCCTTGACTCCCTCCTCCGTCCCACATCTTATGCTGAACGCTGAGGTTACAGAAATGAACTGGCCATGGCCTCCGAACTCAAGGAGGTCTTATTCTCTGAGACAGACAGGGAAGCGACGTGTTCCTTACACTGCAGTGAGACAGTGGCCACAGGGGAGCCCCAGACAGGGTGCATTGGAACAGAGAAAGGGTCTGCTGGGTGGCATCACAGAAATCTTTCCAGAGCAGGTAGCATTTGAGTAGGTAGGGGCGGAAGTAGACGTGGAGGGGGCACTCCAGGTAGAGGGACTGGCATGTGTAAAACCTTGGGAAATGGGAGAGCACGACATGTGTTTGAGAACCAGTGTTTTGTTTGTTTGGTTTTTTTTTTTTTTGTTTTTTCTGCTGGAGAGGTCACTGGGGAGTGGGGGTGGAGCCGTGGAAATAACTGCAGGGGCAGGAGGGGACCTTAGGTGACCTGGATGTAAGGAAGCTCAGTTGACCACAGAGTCCAGTGCTTCCCTAACTCCAGCCATTAGAAAAACGACATCGGTCTTACCATCTGTTGAACATTTCCTTTGAATTAACTCACTTTTTAAAAATCTTAAATAGGAAAAGTAATAATGTCCATTTAATTGTGTACTCACTATTTATAGTTTTTATTTTTTTTGAGATGGAGTCTCGCCCAGCCACCCAGGCTGGAGTACAATGGTACATTTTTGGCTCGCTGCAACCTCCGCCTCTCAGGTTCAAGAGATTCTCCAGCCTCAGTCTCCCAAAGAGTTGGGATTATAGGCGTGCACCACCACGTTCGGCTAATTTTTTGTATTTTTTGTAGAGACTGGGTTTCACCATGTTGGCCAGGCTGGTCTCAAACTCCTGACCTCAGGTAATCCTCCCACCTCGGCCTCCCAAAGTGCTGGGATTACAGGCGTGAGCCACCCTGCCCGGGCTCACTATTTGTAGCTTTCAAATACATATTCAAATCCAACTACTGTTAAAAAGAAAAGGTGTTGATCAGGTCACTCAAGGTCTTACGCCCCCTATCGGTGGCACTGAGGGCGCTCTCCAGAGAAATCTACTGTGGATAGTAGGTGAAGAGGAGCCAGGAAGGGTTACGCCTCCTTTGGGAACCACTAAGCCCCCATTCCTTCTGTTACAGGAAAGGGGTCCGGATCCATATCCCACCAGAGGGTTCCTGAATCTCGTGCAAGAAATAATTTAGGGCGAGTCCATAGAGTAAAGTGAAAGACAGTTTATTAAGAAAGTAAAAGAATAGCCAGGCACGGTGGCTCATGCCTGTAATCTCAGCACTTTCAGATGCCGAGGTGGGCGGATCACCAGAGGTTGGGAGTTCAAGACCAGCCTGACCAAAATGGAGAAACCCTGTCTCTACTAAAAATACAAAAATTAGCTGTTATGATGGTGCATGCGTGTAATCCCAGCTACTGGGGAGGCTGAGGCAGGAGAATCGCTTGAACCCAGGAGGCAGAGGTTGCAGTGAGCCGAGGTTGCGCCACTGCACTGCAGCCTGGGTGACAAAGTGAGACTCTGTCTCAAAAAAAAAAAAAAAAAACAAAGGTGAATGGATAAACAAACTGACATGTCCATACAGTGGAATATTATTGGGAATGGAAGGAAATCACCTATCTATCCATGAAAAGACATCGCCAAATCTTAAATGCGTATTGCTAAGCGAAGGAAGCAGTCTGAAAAAGCTACCTACTATATGATTCCAATTCTATAACATTCTGGAAAAGGGAAAACTACAGAAGTTGAACAGGCAACTGATAGCGGGGGATCTGGGGGTGGAGGGAGTAGAATGGAAGAGGTGGAGCATAGGGGAGTGAAAGTCTTCTGTATGAGTACACCTTTTTTTTTTTTTTTTTTTTTTTAAATGAGGCAGAGTCTTGCTCTGTTGCCCAGGCAGGAGTGCAGTGGCGTGATCTCAGCTCGCTGCAACTTCCGCCACTCAGGTTCAAGTGATTCTCCTGCCTCTGCCTCTCCAGTAGCTGGAACTACAAGCATGTACCACCACGCCCAACTAATTTTTGAATTTTTTTTTTTCCAAGATGGAGTTTCACTGTTGTCGCCCAGGCTGGAGTGCAATGGCTCCATCTCAGCTCACCGCAACCTCCGCCTTCTGGGTTCAGGCGATTTTCCTGCCTCAGCCTCCAGAGTAGCTTGGATTACAGGCGTGCACCACCACATCTGGCTAACTTTTGCATCTTTAGTAGAGACAGGGTTTCACCATGTTGGTCAGGCTGGTCTGGAACTCCTGACCTCAGATGATCCATCTGCCCCGGCCTCCCAAAGTGCTGGGATTACAGACGTGAGCCGCCACGCCTGGCCAATTTTTGTATTTTTAATAGAGATGGGGTTTCACCATGTTGGCCAGGCTGGTCTCAAACTCCTAACCTCAGGTGGATCCACTCGCCTTGGCCTCCCAAAGTGCTGGGATTACAGGTGTGAGCCACCAGGCCTGGCTGACTTATGTTTGTTTTTGACTCAAGGTCTCGCTCTGTTGCCCAGGCTGGAGTACAGTGGTGCAATCATGGCTCACTGCATCGTTCAGCTCCTGGGCTCATGCAGTCCTCCCTCCTTGGCCTCCCAAAGTGCTGGGATTACAGACGTGAGCCATAGTGCTGGGCTGAGTAAACTTTAATGTATGCAATTTTAAAAACTTCATCCTGGCAATCAGTGGATCCCAGGATGGAATGCAGAATGTGACCAGAGAAACTAGCTATATTACAAACGTATGTAACAACCTCACTGTAGGGGCCGTGGGAATAAGGTGCTGACCTAGAAATGAGGGAATCTGTAAGTCTAAAGGCAGAAGGAACTGCACGGTGGCGTCTCACAGGAGGATGGGTTAACACTTCTAAAACCACCACACATGTGTGCTGGAACTGAACAATTAAGTAAACAGAGGATGGATGATGGGGTTACTATTTGAATGAGAAGTTACAGATAAGCAAGTGGGAGGACTGGAATGATCCATGTGGCAATGGACTGGAGTTGGAGGCATCAGGATTAACTCATGTACAGCTTAATAGAGTTTCAGTTGCTTACATACAGGAACATTTATAAATGTATATATACGCAGAATAGCATGCATCTTCTTATGCTGTCAGCAGAGAAGACCTGGAAACAATCACCCCCTTCCCACCCACACCTACTGGCAACAAGCAACCTGGTGTCGTGCCCAGATCTTGGTTTCTTTTACTTTACTTTTCTCATTCCTTTTTTTTTGAGACGGAGTCTCGCTCTGTCACCCAGGCTGGAGTGCAGTGGTGCGATCTCAGCTCACTGCAACCTCTGCCTCCTGGGTTCAAGCTATTCTCCTGCCTCAGCCTCCTGAGTAGCTGGGAAGTAGCTGGGATTATAGGCGCATGCCACCATGCCCGGCTCATTTTTTCTATTTTTAGTAGAGACAGGGTTTTGCCATGTTGGTCAGGCTGGTCTCGAACTCCTGACCTCAAATGATTCGCCTGCCTGGGCCTCCCAAAGTGCTGTGATTACAAGCATGAGCCACTGCACCCAGCTCCCCCTACATTTTTGTTTTTTAAAAGAAAGACAGGGCTTTGCTCTGTTGCCTAGGCTGCGTTGTAGTGAACTTGGTGCTATCCTAGTTCACTGAAGCCTGGAACACCCAGCCTCAAGTGATCTTCCCACTTCAGCCTTCCAAGTAGCTGGAACTACAGGTGCACACTACTACACTTGGCTAATTTTTAAAATGTTTTTGTAGAGATGGGGTCTCACTATGTTACCCAGGCTGATCTTGAACTCTGGGCTCAAGTGATCCTCCCACCTTGGCCTCCCAAAGTGTAGGAATTATGGGCATCAGGCACCATGCCCTTCCCCAGATCTTGGTGTCTAATAGCATTCTCCAGTAAAATGAACCAGAGCTCCTTGGAGAAATGACCGAATTCTAGGACTTGAGCAGGAAATAAACGAGATGATCCTGGAGCAACTTGTAGTGCCAAAATGTAAAAAGTGCTAAAAGCAAACAAACGTACACAATGATAACTGAAAGACTCCCTATAGATATCTCAATCAATGAATGAGTGAGTCAGTTAATCATCTACTGAGATATCCAACTGGTTCTGTTTCTCTGTAGAACGCCGACTGATACATAGGGGAATCTGGGTATGGGGTATTTGGAAACCCTCTGTGCTATCTTCACAGTCATTCTGTAAGTCTACAACCCTTTTGTTGATTGATTGATTTGTATTTATTTATTTACTTATTTTGAGATGGAGTCTCACTCTGTTGCCCAGGCTGGAGTTCAGTGACACAATCTTGGCTCACTGAAACCTCTGCCTCCCAGGTTCAAGTGATTCTCCTGTCAGCCTCCTGAGTAGCTGGGATTACAGGTGCCCGCCACCAGGCCTGGCTAATTTTTGAGATGGGGTTTCCCATGTTGGCCAGGCTGGTCTCGAACTCCTGACCTCAGGTAATCTGCCTGCCTCGGCCTCCTAGAGTGCTGGGATTACAGGCATTAGCCACTGTACCCAGCTCCTATAATCTTTTAAAATGAAATAGGTGGAGGGAATATCTTGACCTGGGTGATGGTTACCTGGGTGCATGCACATGTAAAATTTGTTGAGCTGTGAGCTTAGGATTTATACACTCACTGAATGCACGTTATACTCAAAATATTTAAAGCATGAATCTGAATGTATAGCTTTTTTTTTTTTTGACAGAGTCTCACTCGTCACCCAGTCTGGAGTGCGGTGGCGCACTGTTGGCTCACTGTTGTCTCCGCCTCCCGGGTTCAAGTGATTCTCCTGCCTCAGCCTCCCAAGTAATGGGATTACAGGCGCTCACCACCACGCCTGGCTAATTTTTGTACTTTTAGTAGAGACGGGGTTTCACCATGTTGGCCAGGCTGGTCTTGAACTCCCCAACTCAGGTGATCCACCTGCCTCGGCATCCCAAAGTGCTGGGATTACAGGCATGAGCCACCATGCCCAGTCTAATCAGAAGATCTTATAGCTTGGGGCTGCACTGACTGGCAAGAGTCGGAGGAGTTGGGTAGCAGGTGCCCCCTGTGGCGGGGGCAGGGGTCAGGTGCCCCCTGTGGTGGGGGCAGGGGTCTGGACTCATCTTAGTTTCAAGCCTGCCCGCTGTTCCTTCCCCAGCCCACTGCAGCCTCGATCTCACAGGCTGAAGCGATCCCCTGCCCCAGCTGCTGTCTGTTGGGAGTTGTGTGTGAGGTTTGGGGGAGCTGGGAGCACTTCTTTTGCCAGCAGACACACAGTGCCCCGATTCAGACCACCCCACAGCCACTCCCAGTTCTCCAGCCACAGAGCCTGCCAGGCTGAGGGCTGGGGAGGTGGTGGGAGGCTGGCCCTGAGTGGGGTTCTGATTTCCCTCTTCCTCATGGCCGTCACTACCCCTCAGCCCCTGCGGCGGGGACAGACATCTTCTCAGACAGCAATACCATCTGTACCAGCTGTGAGGGTGGTGGAAGGGAGGGTGGGAGTGGGGATCCTGGCTCCCAGAGAAGCCACTGGGGCTGGAACAACTCATCCTCATCCCCAGGCCTGCCAGATTGGCAGGGGCGATCACCTAATTGAGGATTAAGGATTAATTGAGCTCTGCCGGGAGAGTGGTGCTCAGGCCACCGCAGCCAGCCCTGGCACCTCGGCAGCTGGGCTCCAGACCGTGCAGGGCACGTCCCAGGCCGCCTGCCTGCCTTGTCCCAGGGCCATCTTGCAGATGCAGTGTGAGGACCAGTGTAGGCACTGGGAGCTCCCCAGTGACCCCTTCGTGACCAGGAAGGTCAAGGCTCGTTCGCTCCCAGCAGGCAGGAGCTGCAGATGAGGCCTGTGCCATAGCTAGAAGAGGCTGAGATGTGGCCTGGCCAGTCCTGAGCCTGAGGCACCCTCCCTGGTCGGCACTGTGGTTTTATGAGTCCCTGGGCCTGGGTAAAAGTCCCACCTTCCTTCATCCTGATTGTATGTGGCTTTATGCCAGGCCCGTGTTCTCTTGGGGCCTCTGGTGCAGGCACAGCCCTGGATTAAGCTGGGCGTAATGAAGAATCTTGGCCAGGTCCTGAGCAGAGGTGTGACAAAATGCAAGTGGCATTTCAGGGAGAATAACCTGGCAGTGTGTGGGGATAGAGGGCAGTGAGGCCACGTGACCTCTAGCAGGTCACTTGGACTTGGTGCTATTGTTTATGTTATTATTTTTTTAGTTAAAAAAGTTTTTCAGAGGCAGAGTTTTGTTCTGTCACCCAGGCTGGAGTGCAGTGGTGCAATCATATAGCTCACTGCAGCCTCCACCTCCTGGGTTCAAGTGTTGCTCCCACCTCAGCCTCCCAAGTAGCTGGGACTACAGGCATATACCACCACACCTGGCTAATTTTTATTTTTGTAGAGATGGGGTCTCACTGTGTTGCCCAGGTTGCTCTCAAATTCCTGGCCTCAGAGTGCTGGTATTGCATGCATGAGCCCCTGCACCCAGCCCTTGTGCTATGGCTTAGATGTTTGTTTGTGTCCCATCTGAAGTGCATGTTGAAACTCAATCTCCAGTGCAAGGACAGTAAGGGGTGGGGCCTTCAGAAGATGATCAGGCCTTGAGGGCTCTGCCTTTACAGATGGGATTAGTGCCTTATAGAAGGGCTGGGGGTGACATTGGGATAAGGGAGTAGCCGGACCCTCCTGCCCTTCCTGCCTTTCCGCTACTCGAGGCGCCCTCTGGAGGAAGCAGCTCAAGGCACTGTCTTGGAAGCAGAGACCTGGCCCTCTCCAGACACCCAACTGCCTGCACCTTGACCTTGGACTCTCCAGCCTACATAACTGTGAGCCTGGTTTGTAAAATACCAGTCTGAGGTATTTTGTTATAGCAGCAGGAACGGATGAGGGCACTCAGCCTGTCAGTTTCTTCAATCTAGAAAATGGGGTCCTGAAGACTGGGGTATGCTGCGAGTGTCCAGGGTCCTCCAGGAGGTGGATGCTGAGATGGAGTTAGGAAGGAGGGTCACGGGGGAGGAAGCAGGACCCAGCAGGCCAGCCTCTGGTTCCACACAGATCTGTCTGCCTTGGCTGCCCCAAAGGGGAGCTCAGAGCAAACATGGCCCCTTAGAGGGGCCTCGCGTCAGGCAGCAGTGTCCAGGTCCTGGTTCCCCACACTGTGCTCAGCCAGTGGCATTGGGTGGTCCCTGAAGGAGTGAGGTGTCAGCCCAGAAGCTGAGGTGTCTCCTGAAGGGGTCAGCGGCCGGCTGCTATCACTCACTCCTCTAAGTGGAACTGCACATTCTTGAAGAGAGCTCTGAGCAGTGTGCCTCCAAGGCTGCTGCAGGAGGAGTGAGATCAAGCTTGGGAAAAGTCTTCCCAAGGACTTTCTCCACGCGCGAATGTAATCACAGAGCTGGCAGGAGCTGTTCTCAGGATACGCAGCAGGAACTGGAGGCCAACACACGCCTGAGCTCGGGACAAGAAGGTTCTGTTTACTTCCTAGGGATGTTTCCTGGCTTGCTCTGGGCTGGGTCCAGGATCCAGAGAGGAAGAGGAGAGGGTCCCCACCTCCCTGGAGCTCACGATGGAAGGGGCTTGTGATCCAAGAGGATAGCCCCAGGACTTGATTCTGGGGGCCAAATACTGGAGCCTCCAGGATGAGCACGTGAGAGGCAAAAGCCATCTCTCAGGCTTGGAGATACTTTATTGTCAGAGAGACAGAGACGAGGTCAGGCGGCTTTATTGGAGGAGCGGTGGTCGGGGTTGAGGCAGGCAAGGGCACTGCACGCAGGTGGAATGGGGAGAGGAGGGTCCCTGCTGGAGGCGATGGGCTTCGAGGGATGTGCAGTGGGCAGAGGCTGTGGTCCTTGAGTCCTGTCTGCTGCTCCAGCGTCTGTACAGGCTCAGCGAGACATCATGCGCACAAACTCTGCCAGGACAAAGCCAAGGTTTTGGGTCTGCTCTCTGGACTGCACTAGGAGTGAGGCCATCTGCAGGCCTTGGGGCAGGTGGGAGTGTGGTTGAGGGGGAGGGTTTTCATGGGCATCCCCTGGATCTGATAGGGAATAGGCCTCAGGGCCAGGAAGAGGGGGCTTTGTCTTATGGGGGAAAGAGCAAACAAACTCTTGTAACGAAACTTGTTTTCCTTTTTTGCTTTGACTGCTAGGAAGCTCAGGAGTAACTTTGGGCTCTGCTTAAGGGAATCTATTTCCATATAGTAATTTTCCTTGGCTTCTTGTTGTTATTTAATCATTTTCCCCTTTATGGGAATGCAGCATAGAGGAAGAGCTGGGTTCTGCATCAGGCTGCCCAGATTCCAATGTTGGCTCCATCTACTTGCCTTTGCTAAGTGCCTAGGCTTTCCTGAGAGTGGACTTTCTTCTGCCTGTGGGGATGACAATTCCTTCCTCTCAGGTTCTCTGTGATGGTTAACTAGGAGAGGACATGGGGGTGCGTGGCACAGGGTCTGGTGCACAGTGCTGGCGCTTGCTGTGCGGTTTCTTTTCTGGAGGAGCCCTCCAGGGTGTGTTTCTAAGTGTGGCATCGGGTACCTTCGAAGTCGACCAGGCCGTCCCCATTGAGGTCGACGTCCTGGAGGATCTCATCCACCTCCCGCTGGCTGAGGCGCTCCCCCAGCAGGGCCTTGAGGGCCGCCCGGAGCTCGCCCACGCTGATGCGGCCGTCCCCGTTGGTGTCAAACTGTGGCGGCGTTGGTCGTGGCATCGGGTCACTGACACTCATTCACCCGCTCAGCCCCTCACTCGTGGCAGACACGTGGCCCTGCCCACCCTCAGCCCCAGTGGCCGCACCTCCCGGAAGGCGTCCCGAAGCTCCCGGACACCGATCATGTCTGCTGTCTCTGCCAGCAGCTTGGGGCCCATCAGCTCCACGAAGTCTTCAAAGTCCACTTTCCCGCCACCTGGGGGTCCCGACCCAGGGCATCAGAGACCCCTGCCCCACCCTCCTCTGCCCTCCGCCCTCCCTTTGTGAATGGATCCTTCCCTCTCTCTGTGCCCGAAGCCTAGCTCATCTGTATTTCCCAATGGAAATCGCCCTCCAAACAAGGCACAAATTTGGCCAAAAGTGAAAGGAAAACCAGTCTCAAAACTTCTCGGGCGGGCGCAGGGGCTCAGGCCTGTAATCCCTGCACTTTGGGAGGCTGAGGCGGGTGGATCACCTGAGGTCAGGAGTTCGAGAACAGCCTGGACAAGATGGCAAGACCCTGTCTCTACTAAAAATACAAAAATTAGCCAAGTGTGGTGGTGGGCAGCTGTAATCCTAGCTACTCAGGAGGCCAAGGCAGGAGAATTGCCTGAACCCAGGAGGCGGAAGTTGCAGTGAGCTGAGATCGCGCCATTGCACTCCAGCCTCAGCAACAGAGCCAGACTCCATCTCAATAAAACTTCTTGGAGCTTTCCTTAATTTTCCGGAAGAGTGAGGCTGGGTTCAAGTCCTGGCTCCAAGGAACTTGCTGTGTGACCTTAGACAAGTCACTTGACCGTTCAGTTTCCTCATCTGCAAAATGAGGGTCTCAGTCCTCGCCGTGCCCGCCTCCTAGAGGCTGGTGAGGTTCTCCAGAGGCAGAGCCTGCCTTGAGAATGACCAAGGTCATGGGCTCTGGGGACAGCCTGTGCAGCCACCTCTGTGCTTGGACTGCTTGGCTTCCCGGGCCTAGCTGGGGCACCTGGAGGACGGGGGATCGGGACAGGTTTGAGGCACGTACTGATTTGCTGCGAGATCTCGATGAGCTCCATCTCGGTGGGCATGTAGCCCAGGGTCCGCATACAGGCCCCCAGCTCCCGGCAACCAATGTATCCGTCTCGGTCTCGGTCAAACTCCTGGAAGGCGACCTGCAGCTCTACCAGGCAGGGTGGGGTCAGTCCTTCCCCGCATCCCCCAGATCCTGGCCTGGACCAGCCTACTCTTCTCCCTTGGTCCAGTCATCCCTCCTTCTGAACGTCAGAGTCTCTTTGCTGCCTCAGGGCCTTGGCATGTGCTGTTCCTGTAATTTGTTCTTTCAGCAAATACTTGAGGAGCATCTACCATGTGCCAAACTCTGCTTTAGGCACTGGGGATAGTGAACATTTTCAAAAAGGAAGAAAAAGAAAGTGGGGGAAACAAATCCTGACCTTTTGGAGATTTCCTCACTCTCCCCCTTCCTCTTTGGTTCTATGTCACCTACTAAAGGAAGCTGTCCCTCTACATGTGGCCTCCCCCGGCCTGTTCGTTCCTTTCCTGGAGAGCACGTGTACCATTTGTACTTGTAGCTAATTGACGTTGGTCTCCAGAGGGCATGGGCCGTATCTATCTAGCAGGCCATGTTTCCAGCTCTCAGCCAGGGCCAGGCACACACTGAGCACCTGAAAGTGTCAGCTGAATGAACAAATATAAAACGTGCCCTGTCACCTGCCTGGTCAGTGAGACCAAGGAACTGACAGTTGGGTGGGGGTCTGTCATCTCCTCCCTGCTCAGTCTTGTCCCCATTTCCCTGAACTGGTCCCCTGCAGCCTTCTTGCTCCTACTTCCTCCTGGAAACACTGAGGCCCCCACCTGATGCCCCCCCACCCTGTGTCCCCACCCCATGCCCACTTCCCCTCCAGGGAACCAGTTCTTTCTCCAACCCTTTACCTTCAATCTCCTCGGGCCGCAGCTCCCGGTCCTGAAGGGCACAAAGGGGTTAGGAATTCCCTGCTCCTCCTGATGGCTGCGCCCTTCCTTCTTGCTTCTCAGGGGGCTCCCTACCCAACCCTGCCCCCAACACGCACATGTAGGGCCTGTGTCTATCTGACTGCTCAGTCCTGGTTCCCACCCAGTCCTGCTCACTGGCTTGGGCGACCAGGTGCCCCCTTCCCTGCTGCTGCCCAGGTGGCTCCTCGGGCCGTCCCCACCTACTCCGTCAGCCGCTTCTGGGGCAGGGGGCTCCCTTTGCCGGTGGTGGATCTGGGGTTTGGGCAGAATCTCAGACTTGGCCCCACCAGCCTCAGGGTCACTGTTGATCTCTCTTCTGTTTCTGGAGTCATCGCTCTCTCCCCTCTCTGCACCCCCACCCCAGATCTGTGTGCCTTCGCTCTGATGTCCCCACTCAATCCTCTTCCCCCCAGCTCCAGGGGAGGCAAAGCGAGGGGCAAGGGCAGGCAGGCTGGTGGGTGGGTGGCCGTACATACGAGTTGGGTGGCGGCGATGCTGGGCCGCAGGAAGATGCAGGCAGGCCCCACCAGGCTGTTGAGCACCGAGTAGCCCTGGACGCCCAGCCCGGGGCCCCCCTGCTCCTTGGGACTGGAGCTGGGGCTAGGGCAGGAGCCCCTTGCTGGGGAGCCGAGCCACTGCCAGGGATCCTGCAGCAGAGCTGGGTGTGAGCCGGGGCTGTGGCCGCTGAGCTCCGGGCCTGCCAGCCCTCCCCACTCCTTTCTCCAGCCGCTCCTGTCTTTGGAGCCCGTCACAGGACAGTAGGGGAGGGGCTGGAGGGCAGAGGACCCTCACCCATGAACACTTTAGGTTGAAAGGGTCTCTCCTCTAACTGTTCTGTTAGGCAAACTGAGGACCAGAAAAGGCAAGGGACTTGGCCAAGGCCACTGAGAAAGCCAGCAGCAGAGCGGGACCTTGTGCCCAGCTCTGTCTCCCAGATGGAGGCTGGCTAGCAGGGAGTGGGATCTGCGGCCGGGACGGGGCAGCTGGGCAGGCAGCTGGGGGACCTGGTGAGCCTGGCATGGGAGACCCAGCGGTCTGTGGAAGCCAAGATCAGGATGCCAGAGGCTATGGCTTCCCGGAAAAAGTCTCCACCTGGGGCAGTGGGCAGCCCCCAACCCTGCCCGGCCCTCACAGGGCTCTGCCCATCCCTTCTGACCCTCAGGGTCCATCCTGGCCTCCTGGCCTGGGCTTCTCCCCTGACCCCTCCTACCTTAGGCCCCCGGCGCCGGGGCCGCTTGGCACAGTTCCCCATGGGCTCTGAACCATGCCAGGCCTGGAACCCTGGGGATGGCCCGGGCTGGGCCTCGGCGGATGCTGCTGCCCGCGGACTCCTGCCAGCCCCCAGCTGCTCCCAGTGGGAGCCTGGAGTACTGCCGGGGATTTTCCCGGGGTTTTGTGGGGAAGATTGGGGGCGGGTGGGCAGGCGGGGGACCTGGGCCTGGGGCTTGGGTCCTAATCCGGGATTATCTTTGAGCGTCTCCGCTGCTAAGGGGGGCCACTTGAGCCCAAGGCCCCCTGGAGAGAACAGCCTCCCGAGACTGCCTCCCGAGGGTCTTCCAGACACCCCTTCTCCAGCACCTCCCCCACCCCTGCCCCTAATCTCTCCCAATCAGTGGAGATTTAATGTCTTCAGAAGCAGGGCCTGGGTCCCAGGAGGAGGAAGGCAGGCGCGCAGTGTGCCAGGGTGGGCTGGGCCCTCCGAATGGCACAGGTTCCAGTTGTGATGGATACGCAGGCCCTCCCACACTGCCTCCCAGAGGGAGGCAGCCACTTGGCCCAGACCAGGAAGCCCCTGCCTCTCCCTGTAGGACCCCCGCTGTGCCCTGGGCTCCTCACTTGCTTGCCCTTGGCACCCCCTGCCTGGACTGGCACCCTGCCCTTGGGTGAGGAGCAGAAGGGAACTGACTCGGTGCTGTGGGCAGCAGCAGGGCTCGGTGTGGGCGGAGGTGGGGAAGGGGAGTCACCCCAGACCTGCCGACCTGAGAGACCCCCCCAGTTGGCCTGTGCCTCCGGGTCCCCTCCCTGGACTGAGTCCTGGGTCTGTCCTCTGGGGCCCCCGGTTGGGGCGTGGGGTCCCTGCTGTTTGCTTCTGGTCCCCTCACCCCCTGCCCGCATTACCTGCCCGTAGGCTGCCTGCACCTGGGCCTCGAGCTCCCGGAGGAGCGCCCTTCGCCGGGTAGCTGCTGGGCTGCCAAGGGCCTGGCTGGTTCCTGGAGTGCCCTTGGAGGGGCTGGGGTCCCCTGTGGGGAGACTGCCATCTGTTGGGCCTTGGGGCTGGGCCATGGAGACAAGGGCGTGGCACCTCTTCCTGGCTGAGGGACACTGTCCCCGTCCGGCCTCCCCAGTCCTGCGGGAGAGTGACCTGGTGGGCGGCCGCAGGTGTAGCCCGGGTCCCTGCTTCTCTTCTTTCTGTCCCTTCCTCCACAAGCTGGGAAATCCCCGTGTCTCCAGAGTCTCATATCCTCCCTCGCTCCACGTGGCCCGTCGTGCGGCCCTGCCAGCCTGGTGAAGCCTCTCATGCTGGCCACGGACTGTGCCCAGGGCTCCTCCTGACCGTTCTCGCGGCCCTGGTGGCCGGCCCTCCCGCCTGTCTTCGGGCTCCTCCCAACAGCGTTCGGCCTCTATCTCTGGCTCACGGCCCCCGCCGGCCCGTTGTCCCACACACCTTCCTTGCTCGGTTTCCATCTCACCCCCACCCCTTTCTGCCCCTCTGTCTCTGTGTCCATTTCACCTGCAGCCCCGTGTCTGTCCCCTCTGCCCCCCGCCATCTCTGTCCTTCTGGGCCCAGCAGTGTCTCTGCCATCTCTGACCCTCCCAGCCCATCTCTCTGCTGGCTCCTTCCCCAGGTTGTCCCAAGGCCCTTTCTCACATTGGCCCATCTTTCTGTCTGTCCTTCCTCGCTCTTCCTAGTCTCCCCACCATCCTGTTCCCAGGAGAGCTCCAAAATTCTGGAAAGGCCTCTCCCACTTCCCCACCCCAGAGCCTCAGGGTCCCTCTGTGCTGGCCACCTCCCTCCCTCCCCCCTCCTTCTCTTCCTCCTCCCCAGGGTCCCTCTGCATTGCCCACCTCCCTGCCTCCTGCCAGGACCGCCACCTGGTCCTGCTGACCTTCAACCTCTTGCTTCTCAAGGAAAAGGGGTGAGGGTGGGCCAGGCAGCCCCTTCCGGCCTCCTTGCCATGCCCTCAGCCCACTCACCGCCCAGCTGCCTGCTCTTCAACTCCCAGAATGAGGTCATTGTCCTGCCCCAGCTCCATTCCAGGCCCCTCATGATTTATTCACCTGCCCCGCACACTGGCCTTTGTCCAAGGGAACTAGATCCTACTAGGTGCTGCCACCTGAGCTGGTAGCTCTGGCTTCTGTTGGCCACACACGGCCATCCACTCATGTATTCCCTCAGCAAATAGCTGAGGCTGGCTGGGCCAGCTGCTGGGGCTTTCTGACAGACCCCATCTGCCCAGAGAAGCCCACTCTCAAGTACATCTAACCAGGAAAAGGGCCACCAGACAGTCTCCAAGTGCTTGGGGTCATTGGCCCAGCCATCAGGGAGGCTTCATGGAGGAGGTGAGGGGAGAAGGCAACACTGCAGGTGTTGCCTATTCATGTTTAACTTGTACCTGGCCCTGGGTGAGAGCCAGGGTCCCTGGCAGGGATCAGCCTTGAACTTGGAGTGCCCCAGGAGCTGGAACCTGGCAGGTGTGTTGGATGGAGACCCTCGGGAGGGAGGAAGGAGTTGGTGGCCCCTGGAGAGGGTATGGGTGGCAGGAGGTCAGAGAAAATTTTAGAGAGGCTGAATCTGCAGCAAATGTTTGTCCAGCACCTGCTCTGTGCCTTCCTGGGCGCTGGAACCAGTCCTTGCCTCCTGGAATCTTTCACCTGCTGGGAGTTGTACATCCAGCAAACCAGAATGACAATGGCTGGGGAGGTGCAGGAAGGGCCAACAGGTGTCAGGAGGGAGGCCTTGGCCAGGCGAGGTGGCTCACGCCTGTAATCCCAGCACTGTGGGAGGCCAAGGCAGGCGGATCATTTGAGGTCAGGAGTTTGAGACCAGCCTGGCCAACATGGCGAAACCCTCTCTCTACTACAAATACAAAAATTAGCTGGCATGGTGGTCCATGCCTGTAATCCCAGCTACCTGGGAGGCTGAGGCATGAGAATCACTTGAAACCGGGAGGCAAAGGTTGCAGTGAGTCAAGATCGCACCACTGCACTCCAGCCTGGATGACAGAATGAGACTCTTGTCCCCCCAAAAAACAAACAAACAAACAAAAAAAACAAACTGACATGCCAGCCAAGAGCAGAGGATGATGGGAATGGCCGAGCAAAGGGAGGGGATAGCCACACAGGCAGAGGAAAGCCTCCACATCTGAGGACAGGCTGGGCTTGAGAGGCGAGTGGAAAGGCTGGTTGTGATCATTCCCATTGCCTCAGCCTTCTGTGTCCTTCAGCTCTACCTCTCCACGTGGAGAGCAGGAACACCGTCTTACTGCCTCCCAGACAGATCTCTGAAAACATTCCTCGGAGACAGGAATTCTCCTCTGCAAGGCCATAGAAAGGGCTGGCAGGCCTGGGTTCCCCCATGCACACACGATGTCACCCTGGGAAAGGTATATCACCTCCTTGAGCCTCAGTTTCCTTATCTGAAAAGTGGAGGCTGACCTAGCATCTGCCTTCCAGTGCCATTGTGGAAATTAGATGGCAGGACCTGGCAGGTCCCTGGCACACAGGAAGGTGCAGAACATAGTGGGTACCTCATATGATGAATGATTCGATGTCTAAATAACCATCTTCAAAAGTGAGAACTGGTGAGAAATGTGTTTCGCAAAGTATAATCCAAAACAGTGGGGTCTGTAACTGCGCAGAGTATAGCGGGTAAAGAGTTTTCAATTGGGGAGCAAAGGCCTTGTGTCTAAGTGGAGGAGAAAGCCTGGCTTCGAAATCCCCCCCGGCTTGTGTTCAATGAGCAGCATCCTGGAGCATTCATCTTGGTGCCCTCAACTTGCCCAGCATGTCTTAGCCAAGCTGGGATTCTGGCTCCAGTGTCCAGGATGGGTGGATCAGGGGTTTGACTAATGGGTAGACAGAGGGACGGATGGGTAGAAGGATGGTTGTTTGGGTAAAATGGATGGTTGGATGGATGGGTGGAATCTGATGAACTGGTGTTTAAATGGACAGATGGATGGATAGGAGGATGGATAGTTGGGTTGGTGGATGAGTAGCTGGATGGACAGGTGGGTGGGCGGCTGGCTGGAAGGATGGGTAGGTGATTTGATGGGCTGGTGGTGCAATTGTTCGTAAATGGATGGATGGTTGCATAGATAGTTTGTTGGGTAGACGGTTGGATAGATAGATGGATGAATGGAATATGGATGGATAGACAGGTGGCCAATGATTGCCTGGGTAAATGGGTAGTTGGATGAATGGGTGGATAAATGGATAGGTGAATATCTTGATGGACTGCTGTTGAATGTTTGGTGAATGGATGGATGAGTGATTGGGTAGATGAGGCTTTAGATGGATAGAGAGATAGAGGGAAGTAGATAGACCGCTGGGAGGATAGACTGCTGGTGAAGGGTGTGTGTGTGTGCATGTGTGCGTGCGTGTTTTGAGACAGGTCTCTGTCGCCCAGGCTCGAGTACGGTGGCACACTCATGGCTCATGGCTTACTACAGTCTTGACCTCCTGGGCTCAAGCAATCTTTCTCTCAGCCTTCTGAGTAGCTGGCACTATAGGCATGTGGCACCATGCCCAGCCACATTTTTTTTGTATTTATTGCAGAGATGACATCTTGCTATGCTGCCCAGGCTAGTCTTGAATTCCTGGCCTCAAGCGATCCTCCTGCCGTGGCCTCTCAAAGTGTTTGGATTACAGGCATGAGCCATGGCTCCTGGCAAAGGTCCTATATTCTTCATTAAAAGAGTTCATTAGGGTACGGACTACATCCTTTTTATTTTGGTGTCTCTCTTGGTGTCTAGCCCATTCATTGCCTGGCACATACTAATCAATGCATTAATGAAGACTTGTGTCTATCTCCCTCCGCTCTTAACTGTGATTCCCTAATGGCAAAGATGAGGGCTTCTTCTCCCCTCTCTTCCCCACGAGTCGAACCTAGAGCTTGGCACCTGGTAAGCACCTCAAACAGAACCATGTTGAGACGCTACTTCGTAACCACCAGGATAACTAAAGTAAAAAAGACGGACACTGACCACCCTGGGTCAGGATGTGGAGACATTGGAACGCTCAGACTCTGCTGATAGGATTATAAAATGGTGCAGCCACTTTGGAAAGGACTTTGGCAATTCCTCAAAATGAGTTACCACATGACTCAGCAATTCCACTCCTAGGTATATCAGTCAAGGGAATTGAAAATGTAAGTTTGGGGCCAGGCAAACATAAGTTTGGCTCATGCCTGTGGTCTCAGCGCTTTGGGAGGCCAAGGCAGGAGGATCACTTGAGGCCGGGAGTTCAATGCCAGCCTGGGCAATAAAGGGAGACCCTGTCTTTACAATAAATTTAAAAATTAGCCGGGCACAGCGATGAGTACCTCTGTAGTCCCAGCTACCCAGGAGCTGTACTCCAGCCTGAGTGACAGAGCAAGACCCTGTCTCCAAAAAACCAAACCAAAACAAAACAAAAACTATAAGTTTGCACAAAAACTTCTACAGAAATGTTCATAAAAGCATTATTCATAGTAGACCAAAAAGTGAAACAACCTAAATGTCCATCAACTATGAATGAGTAAAGGCCGGACATGGTGACTCACACCTGGAATCCCAACACTTTGGGAGATGGAGGCGGGTGGATAACCTGAGGTCAGAGGGTCAAGACAGCCTGGTCAACATGGTGAAACCCCATCTCTACTAAAATTACAAAAATTAGTCTGGTGTGGTGGTGTGTGCCTGTAGTCCTAGCTACTCTGGAGGCTGAGGCAGGAGAATTGCTTGAACCTGGGAGGTAGAGGTTGCAGTGAGCCGAGATCATGTCACTGAACTCCAGCCTGGGTGACAGAGCAAGACTCCGTGTCAAAAAAACAAAACAAAACGGAACAAAAATCCCACAAAAAAAACAAAAAAGCAAACTATGAATGAGTAAACAATGGTGGTCTATCACTGCAATGGAATATTACTTGGCCATAAAAAGAAATGAAGTACTGACACATTCTACTGCATGGATCAACCTTGAAAACGTTATGCTAAGTGACAAATACAGACACAAAAGGACAAATACTGTATGACTTCATTTACATGAAATGTCCAGCACAGGCAAATCCATAGTGACAGAAAGTAGATTAGTGGTTGCGAGGGGCTGGGGAGAGGAGGAAAGAGGAGGGACTGCTAATGGGCATGGGGTGTCTTTTTGGCCCGATGAAGATGTTCTGGAATTAGATAGGGTGATGACTGCACAACACTAAATTTATGAAAAACCATAGAATGCAGGCTTTGTAAGGGTGAATCTTATATAGCAATAAAGCTGTTTAGGCTGGACACGGTGACTCGTGCCTGTAATCCCAGCACTTTGGAAGGCCAGGGTGGGCGGATCATTTGAGCTCAGGAGTTCAAGACCAGCCTGGGCAACATGCTGAAACCCCATCTCTACTAAAAACACAACAGTTAGCTGGGCATGGTAACATGTGCTTGTAGCCCCAACTACTCAGGAGGCTGACATGGGAGGATCGCTTGAGCCCAGGAGATCGAGGCTGCAGTGAGCCAAGATTGTGCCACTGAACTCCAGCCTGGTGACAGTGCAAGTCCTGGTCTCAAAACAAAACAAAAGCTGTTTATATACACTTTAGAACCCACCAAAAAGACAGACGCTGAAGTGCACACGCGGTGGAGGTGGGGGATAGACTGTGATTCTGGGAGGAAGAGGCGGTGGCTCCAGGGTAGCCACAGAGCTAGACCACAGGGAGGGCCCGTGGAGCCAGAGGGCTGTGGGTAAAAGTAGCCGCCTGGAACATCACAGCACCGTGGGAGCAAGCCGTCTGGACGTTCAGCCCGCCCAGTGGTGGGAGGGGGGCAGTCTGCTGGACAACAAAGGGTCCTCCCACACTCTCAGATTTGTGATGCTTCTGCACAAAGGAGGAGCAGGTGCTCCAGGCCACAGCAGGTTCCTCTGAGCCTTGGTGCCCTCATCTGTATAATGGGAACGTGACTCCCTCCCTCCCAGGTTGTGTGGAAATGAAATGAGATCATTTCTATGAAAGCTGTTTGTAAGCTGCTACATGCTGGGCAGATGTTCCTCCAGCCGTGAGTCAGGGATGAGATCCCAGCCCTGGCACCACTTCCCCTCCCCCCAGGCCTAGGCAGCTGGGAGCTCAAATGAGGAGGAGGGGAAGCGCGCCCAACCCTGAGCGCTCCGTGCAGGGGGTGCCCCTGATCAGGGCCATGTTTTGATTTTTTTTCCCATGCTTTGCGTGGGCGGTTCTGCACCTGGGTCCCTCCTATGGCTCTGAGCCCTGTGGGGAAGGAGCAGCCAGGAGGAGACCTGGATTGGGGGCCAGCTGAGCTTGCAAGGAGGCAGCACAGGGCTCCACCAGGTGAGACGCAGCCCTCCCAGGTCCAGGAGGCCCCGCCCATCTCTGCCCAGCCGGCATTTGAAGGCTGCATTCGCCTTCATAGTCAGTCAAGAAATGGTTTGCAGACTATGTGGGTGAGAAAAGATAAATCTTTTCCTCAACATTCATGAGTTGTTAGTTGGAATGGACCCCTGTAATAGAAGAACAAAAGAAAAACCAACAATCACACAGGAGAACTCTCAGTGAAAAGTAAGTCCAAGCAGTGATGAGATTTCACTCACATAGTATCTTCAACAAAGAACAAGACATTTTAGAGAAATGACAAGAAAAATAAAACAGCTTTAGGCTTCCAAGTGGAAGGTAAATCTATGGCAACAAACTAATGGAGGGAGGTTTATCTGCAAGTTCTGTCAGCAGACAAGGAGGGTATCCTGTAATTTTATAGGAATTTATATAATTTCCTATAAAATAGGAATGTTATCAACTTGCGTAATTGCCTGTTTTATAGCCTCCTGTCCTGCAGCCTGTTTTTCCCCAAACCCTGTGTGGAAAGTGGTCACCTTGTTGGTTGGAAGCAGCTTCTGACAGACCCCAGCAACTTATAGAAAAGTGAACTTTCCCCATGATCATGCTAAAGTCTCCAGCCTGGAAGGAGCTATAGCTTCATGACCATAACATGCGGCCCATGTGCTGATGTTAGGGAGCCTAGGAGAGCCAGGTGACACCATTTTTAAACCACGTCCATCTTGGTATTTTGTTTATTTATTTATTTAGAGATGGAGTCTTTCTCTGCTGCCAAGGCTGGAGTGCAGTGGCACGATCTCGGCTCACTACAACCTCTACCTCCTGGGTTCAAGCAATTTGAACCAGTAGCTGGGATTATAGGTGCCCACCACCACGCCTGGCTAATTTTTGTATTTTTAGTAGAGACAGAGTTTCACCATGGCCAGGCTGGTCTCAAACTCTTGACCTCAAGTGATCCGCCCACCTCATATATATATGTATATAACTTAAAACAAAGATGGTGCACCCTTCCTGTTGCTTTCTGAGGATGCCCTACTCTGTAATGGAGTAGCTTTCAATAAACTCTCTCTTCTCACTGCACTCTTCGACTTACCTTGAATTCCTTCCTGCATAAGATCCAAGAACAATGTCTTGGGATCCGGGGACCCCTTTTTCTGGTAACATCTTCTGGTGACCACCACTAAGGGACTGATACGGTTGGCTGTGTTCCCACCCAGATCTCATCTTGAATTGTAGTTCCCATAATGCCCATGTGTCATGGGAGGGACCTGGTGGGTGGTAATTGAATCATGGGGGTGGTTATCTTCATGTTGTTCTTGTGATAGTGAGTGAGTTCTTGGTTTTATAAGGGACTTTTCCCCCTTTTTGCTTGGCACTTCTCCTTGCTGCCATCATGTGAAGAAGGACGTGTTTGCCTCCCCTTCCACCATGATTGTAAGTTTCCTGAGGCCTCCCCAGCCATGCAGAACTGTGAGTCAATTAAACATCTTCCCTTTATAGATTACCCAGTCCCCAGGTGTGTCTTTATTAGCAGTGTGAGAATAGACAAGACTCTACACCAAGGAAATTCAGTCCATGCAGCACCAATTGGCCATATCTGGAAAGTGGGGTTTTTTGGTGTCATATTAGGCAAGGCTAATATTTGGGTTAGAGTCCTGGCCCATGGGGTTGGAGTCTCTGCCTATGGGGTTAGAGTCCCTGGGGCATGATAAAAATAGAAGGAGCCCTGCAAGACATTTGCCAGTGTATACCATGAACTAATTCACCTTGTCGCCTTTGCCGGGTGTGGGAAAGCTACAGTTCTTGTCATTTCCCAGCTTGTCACCTTTGCTTTACTGCGGCCTTATGGCAGCCCTGTATGGCTGGCCCAGAGGTTCACTCACCTCTGATTACCACTTACAAAGCTCTCTGTTTCTCTCTTTTCTTTTCTGCCTGCTTTGAATCTGCTATTATTAGGCTATTGGTATTGAGATAAAACTTGCTGTTCAAGATTACATGGAGATTTTGTTCTGGCTAAAATGTAAACATGAGAAACGCCTTTGAATCTGAAGAAAAAAAAAGGTGAAAAGGGCTTTTTAAAAATCAAACTTCTATGAAGTCTGCTATACCCAAAACATTGGTCCACAGCTTTCTTTGGATTGCTCATCAGATGTCTGGGTCATTCCCAGTTAAGAAAAGTTTATGATATGGGAAAACATGTTTCTACAGTTGTGGAATGGTTTTCTCTGTAAAATGCTAACATCTAACAAATAGTTCAGCATTTCTTGCTTCCTAAGTTCTTGGATTCATGGATGGATGAGTTCTCTTTGCTGTTCCTTCCCTTTCCTTTGTTATCCTTTTTGTGCTCAGCCTGCTGAGCCCCAGGAGACACAGGGATGCTCATGTCCCTTTATGTTCCCTGGGGACTGGGGTTACAGGCTCCCACTCAGAGCTGTTGGATTCTGTGGGCTATGTCTGCCAGGAAGCCTGGAGTTGTGGGGTCCTTTGGGTTGGCTGCCACCCTATTGCATGGGGCTTTTTGGCCTTTATGGGTCCAAGGTTGCAATGCCACCCTGTCAGGTAGACTGAGGCTCAAAGGGATGTGTGCCAGCACCTACTGCTTCTGCATCCCCTTTGTCCCCTTTTTTGGCTGTATGTTTGCTGTCTGTGCCTCACTAGTGATGCATATTGTCCTGCACTTCCATGCCCTGAAGGTTAAACCTAGCATTTCCCCTCTGGTCTTGATGATTTTCTTTCTTTGGGTTATTTAATTTGGCACCTCTCTGGGTGGCACTGGAGACCAAAAGCCTCCCAGGAACTAGTGTTATTGAGAAAAAGAGTAATTTTGTCCAATTCAGAAGTTATCCAAAAGTCAAGTCAAATTATGGACTTAAAAATTACTTTTTAAGGTAGAAAGGAACAGTAAGGAAGGAAGAGAGAGGTGTGAAGAAAGTTATGGATATGCAGATGTATTTTTGGTAAGGAAGATGATAAAGAAAAGAGAATAATTTTGTATGAAAAAGGATCTTGTATGGTGAATTTTTGTCCTAAAGTAAAATGACTGATTGATTATTTAGGAGGTTTAGGACAAGGCAGGAAGTCCAAGCATGTTGTAGATGGTCTGTGCAAGTTGTGATAAGGTTCATGAAGGGGAATTTATGAAAGTAATTTTGGATGTGACTAAGTTGGTTATAATTTAAAGGAAATTATTTATAATAGTCCTTCTAAGATTGGTTCCCTATGTTACAACAAGGATTTTTTAAACTATTGCTTTGCTCTCAATAAAATTGTAAGATATTTTACTTGTATTTTATAATGTTTCTTTCTAAAACTTCTCAGAATCATATCTGAGAAGTTCAGCTTTTGCTATGTCTCATTTTTCTCTCCTTGAGAAGGATGATTTGCTTCTGTACTCTTGGCTTGTCTTGATATGTCTAAGTTTCTAATTTAATCAGGAAACTTCTCATGCTGTTTCTAAGAGTCAGGTATTCTTCTGCTATACACATAGCTTTGAGTACACTCTTTTTGTGTCCAGTTTAATTCAAACACTTTATTTTAATCGAGTTTGAATTCCAAGTTATGTAAATGGGCTTCCCAGAAGGAGAGTCAGTCACTGCAGAAGGGTTTTCTTTGGTTTTTGGTAGCTGGCTTAAGAAATAAGATTTTGGTCAAGCACAGTGGCTCATGCCTATAATCCCAACACTTTGGGAGGCCAAGGCGGGTGGATCATGAGGTCAGGGGTTCAAAACCAGCTTAGCCAATGTGATGAAACCCAGTGTCTACTAAAAATACAAAAAAATTAGCCTGGCGTGGTGGTGGGCACCTGTAATCCCAGCTACTCAGGAGGCTGAGGTAGAAGAATCACTTGAATCCAGGAGGTGGAGGTTGCAGTGAGCTGAGATCATGCCACTGCACTCCAGCCTGGGTGACAGAGTGAGACTATATCTCAAAAAAAGAAAAAGATTTTATAATTCCTATGCTGTCTTTATTAGGTTTTTGATTGCTAAAAAAACCCTGAGATTTAAAAGGTTTTAGGTTTTATCCACTCTGTAATGGAGTGGTTATATGGTTTTTAATTACCACTTTGGTTAAATGAGTAACTGTTTATTTTGCAATGATCTGTGTTTCTGTTTTGATCAAATGTTTAACCATTTAACATTTTTAACAAACATTCTCAAAATCAAAATCCTGTTAGGTCTCTAACTTAGTTTTATTGCTGGGGCTTATTAAAGCTATAAAAGTTAATTGCTGTGAGGTTGTAGAATTTTATTTACACCTTCTAGTTAGAGTGTGAAGACCAGTATCACCACCTTCAGCCCCTTGAGAAAGGTCCTTATCAGGTGCTATTAACTAATCCTTGTACTGTTAAATTACAGGGCTTTGACTTCTGGGTATACACACATCTCATCTAAAGAAGGCACCAACTCCTGCCAGTATCTGATGCCAAACTCAAGTTAACCAAAGCCTCATCTTTAGAACTGGGCAAAGGTGACAAAGTAAATTGCTCTCATGAGACACAGGGACAGACTTGTATTAAAAAAACATTAAGATCCATTTAATAATTTTTTCTCTATCTGAAATAATCTAATTTATTCTATGCCTTGATACTAAATAATTTAAATGTCTGGCTACCTGTGAACTTCTTTTCCTGCCATTCTCAAAACTAGGCAGGGCTGGCTGGGTGTGGTGGCTCATGCCTGCAATCCTAGCACTTTGGGAGGCCAAGATGGGAGGATCACTTGAGGCCAGGAGTTAGAGACCAGCCTGGTCAATATAGCAAGACCCATCTCATTAAAAAACAAAAAACAACTAGGCAGGGCTTAGGACCTTTTGTTTAAAACATCGTTAATTTCTTATGTTTTGTTTTTACCTCCAGAATTTGAAATGATTCAATCCCTCCAGGCCTGGAGACTATCATGTGAGATTGTAAGAGCTGATTTTGAGGGATAAAATTAGTTTAGACCCTCCAAATCAAAGATGGGCACACAGATGCCTAAGCAGCTGAATAAAACGCTTGTGTTTTGTATAACTAATTGCTATAAGCCAAGATTACAACAGCTCAATGCATAGAATTTCTAGATAAGTTCATTTTATAACCTTTCATTTTGGCTTTTGAGTTTTGGCCTTTATGTTGCTTAAAGGGAGTCCTAAAGTTGATGAATGCTTGCCTAGCTCCATTCCTACCTGACCTGGAATGTTTAATTGACTATACATTTTTGACTCTAAGTCCCTTGGCCATAGGGGTCCCACCAAGGGACATAATGGACGCAGGACAGGTAGCATACCACCCTGGGATCGATATGGGACAAAATAAAAGCTTGGCAGGCTGGGCTTAGTGGCTCATGCCTGTAATCCCAGCACTTTGGGGGGTCAAGGTGGGCAGATCACCTGAGGTCAGGAGTTCAAGACCAGCCTGGCTAACATGGTAAAACCTCGTCTCTACTAGAAATACAAAAATTAGCCAGGTATGGTGGCATGCGCCTGAATCCCAGCTACTAGGGAGGCTGAGGCAGGAGAATCACTTGAACCGGGAAGACAGAGGTTGCAGCGAGCCAAGATTGCACCATTGTACTCCAGCCTCAGTGGCAGAGCAAGACTCTGTCTCAAAAATAAATAAATAAATAGTAAACATTAAAAGCTTGGCCATTGATACTGCCTCTGGCATACCTTGACAAAAAAGGGGATATATATGCTAAAGAAATAAATACAATTCTAAGCCCCTTAACAGAATGGACCCATCTCTTGGTCAAAGGGAATTAAAAGAAACCTTTAAAAATGTAACTCAGGCCATGATGGGAAGCTGGGGGTCAGACCAGCCCTGCCATACCTTTTACCCCTTGGAATTCAGGCACAGCTGACCAGCATTAACATTAAAACAAAGATTATAAACCTGACAGAACAGACTCTATGGAAATAAGATATCTAATTATGAACATTATCTAGGGCCATGCCAGGCAAGGTTTAAGTCTCCACCCCAAGGCACACCGAGTCATATATTCTATGCATTTTTGTTCAACATTCATGTGTCAGGACCACCTCCATAGATATTCATAACTTCCATGTTCAATCATGAGGCCTCATCTTACTAAAAACTTGGAAAGAAGGGGCTGGATGTGGTGGCTCATGCCTGTAATCCCAGCACTTTCAGAGGCTGAGGTGGACGGATCACTTGAGGTCAGGAGTTTTAGACCAGCCTGACTAACATGGCGAAACCCCATCTCTACTAAAAATACAAAAATTAGCCAGGCATGGCGGCAGGCACCTGTAATCCCAGCTACTTGGGAGGCTGAGGCAGGAGAATTGCTTGAACCTGGAAGGTGGAGGTTGCAGTGAGCCAAGATAATGCCACTACACTCCAGCCTGGGTGACAGAGCAAGACTCCGTCTCAAAAACAAGACTAAACAAAACAAAAAAAACTTGGAAAGAAGGATTCCCCAAAGATCAATTACAATCAAAATGGAGGGTCCCCTATTAAGTATTGTTAAGCACGCCCTCTGCTGTTAAACTTCAGGAACTCACTAGCTGGGCACACCAGTCCAAGATTAAATCTGGTTCTTTTTTTGGGCGGGGGACGGAGTTTCACTCTTGTCACCCAGGCTAGAGTGCCGTGGCACTATCTTGGCTCACTGCAACCTCTGCCTCCCAGGTTCAAGCAATTCTCCTGCCTTAGCCTCCTGAGTAGCTGGGATTACAGGCATGCACCACCATGTCTGGCTAATTTTTGTATTTTTCATAGAAACAGGGTTTCACCATGTTGGCCAGGCCGGTCTCAGACTGCTGACCTCAGGTGATCCACCCACCTCAGCCTCCCAGAGTGCTGGGATTACAGGTGTGAGCCACCGTGCCTGGAGGATTACACCTGTTTCTTATGAGTCCCCGCAGCTACCTGAGAAAGACACAGTGATCTACGCTTAAGGTCGGGTGTAGAAGATGTAAAGAAATAAACAGGTAAGTAACATCCTGAGTCCCTCCTGCTTAACAACTCCCATCCCATACAGGTTTGCACCCCCAAGAGATTCCTATGACTATGTGGTCACCCATTTAATCAACCTATAAATAACTTGTCTCTTATTTGGGATCATGAAACCCATGGTTACCAGTGTATTGATAACGTTTGGTTCAAGGGTCAGTGTATGCTGGGACAAGCAAAGCCCTCTAATGTACAATTACATAACATCACTGACCCGAGCTCTAAGTGGGTTTTGTATATTTATATTGGCTAGGGTTGGGCTTGCCATCCGCCTATTGGCCCCCTGGGAAAAACTTGCCTATCACCAGGCACCTCTTCAAAATTTCACTTCTTCATTCTATACAGTCTCATAAAACGGGGGACACTTTAGAGTAATCAAAAGTCTCCCTTGATTCCTTCAAAGATAGAGTGATGGATAATAGATTACCACTAGATTACTTATTGCTTGAACAAGGGGCAGTGTGCCCTATAATAAAAAATCCAGCTGGGCACGGTGGCTCATGCCTGTAATCCCAGCACTTTGGGAGGCCAAAGCAGGTGGATTACTTGAGGGCAGGAGTTCAAGATCAGCCTGACCAACATTGTGAAACCCCGTCTCTACTAAAAATACAAAATTAGCCAGACATGGTGGCACACACCTGTAATCCCAGCTACTTGGGAGGCTGAGGCAGGAAAATTGCTTGAACCCAGGAGGTGGAGGGAAACTCCGTCTCAAATAATAATAATAATAATAATAATAATAAATAAAAAACCTCCTGCACTTATGTGAACACCTCAGGTCAGATAGAAGAAGATATATGTGCTGCCGAAGCGAGCACAATAGAAGAAGGTGTATGAACACGCTGCCTAGTTGCATAAATATAACCAAGGCATCATCCCAGCTACCTGGTCAGTCATTCAATTTGCCCTCCAGAATCTCACTGGTTTTTGCCCTTCTTAGAGCCTTGGGTAGCTTATCTTGTTATTACTCATCTTTGGCCCTTTCTTGTTTAACCCCTTGGTAAAGTTCACGTCTTCTGTTAATAGATTACAGCTGGTCCACATAAATATGATGCTGGCACAAGGCTTCCGACCCATTCCATCTTCTGAGCCAGGAAATAAACACACCCTGCCTTTAGGCCCTGTAAATCAGGCATCTAGAGAACTTTTCCACCTCAAAAACTAGGGGGTCCACCTGAACGAGGACCTCCCCTGGCTCCCTAGAGGCCAACTGCAAACCCTTATGAGAGAATCCTGTTCCAAAGATCAAAACCCCCCATCAGCATGGAGAAGTTGCCGTGAGCCATCTTCACTCTTCTCTCCTTTAGATTAAGGGTTCTCTCATAAGTAGGTAGGGGGACTGCTAGGGAAGCAGGAGCCTGGGACAGCCAGAGTGACACCATTTTCAAATCAAATCCACCTTGGCTGGGCGCAGTGGCTCACACCTGTAATCCCAGCACTTTGGGAGGTTGAGGTGTGCAGATAATGAGGTCAGGAGATTGAGACCATTCTGGCCAACATGGTGAAACCCTGTCTCTACTAAAATATAAAAAATTAGCCAGGTGTGGTGGCTGGTACCTGTAGTCCTAGCTGCTTGGGAGCCTGAGGCAGGAGAATCGCTTTAACCTGGGAGGCAGGGGTTGCAGTAAGCTGAGATTGCGCCCCTGCACTCCAGCCTGATGACAGACCATCTCAAAAAAAAAAGGCTCCATCTCAAAAAAAAAAAAATCAAGTCCATCTTAAAACTAGCAAGGTACATTCCACCCAAGTCACAACCCACGGTTCTAAGATGCTTACAGCTAAGGAAACTGCTTGGTACTGCCCGCAAGGACACATTTGCAGCCACAGAAAGTCCAGATGTCCCAGTACCCATGACAACATATGCTTTCAAGATAATTATGGTTATGCTTTGGTGCACTCACACATTAAAATATCAAGGATAGTTTTCTTTAAATCAATAAAATAATATATTTTGTCATGCTGTCAGCCCACCCACACAGAGGCACAATTTAGTTGAGTTTTTGCATAGATGAGAACCCCGTATGAGAAGAACTTAAAACAAAGATGGTGCATCTTTCCTCTTGCTTTTTGAAGATGCCCTACTCTGTAACGGAGTGGCTTTCAATAAGCTCGCCCTTCTCACTGCACTCTGCCACTTGCCTTGAATTCCTCCCTGCGAGAGATCCAAGAATGCTCTCTTGGGATCTGGATCTGGACTGCCTTTTTTTTTTTTTTTTTTTTTTTTGAGACTGAGTCTTGCTCTGTCGCCAGGCTGGAGTGCAGTGGCACAATCTCGGCTCACTGCAATCCCCGCCTCCTGGGTTCAAGCGATTCTTCCGCCTCAGCCTCCCGAGTAGCTGGGACTACAG